>VKKV01000105.1:0-194388 GCA_008080845.1 Phytophthora kernoviae | reverse complement strand
GTGGGCAAGATGGCTACATTTGTGAATATGTTAAATATAGGTAATAAACGGTGTTGAGCCACTCAGAACTGTGTGCGATACCACAACAGTCAGTTATCTACATTTCATTTACAATACTGAGGCCTCTGCTGCCAATCAATATCTGCATACGGATGTCCTCACTCACATCTTTGTGTTAAACAACGCATGTTGATGTAGCTGTCAAAGACACGAATCATGATCACATCCACGCTAGAGCCATGAACTACTCTCGAGCGTCGCAGCGAAAAGTTTGAGTTTGAACCGTTCCCGCGAAAAACAGCATGCCCCGCTCAAACGAGTTCGTAGCACACGAAAGCGCGCCAGATTTCTGACAGGAATGCTGGAATGAAGTGCAAAGAAGTTGCACGACACATAGGCTACTTGTCTTCAGAGACGTCAAAGCCAATGAGGTTGCTACCCAACCTCATTTTCCATTTCGCCAAGTGTCAGCAATACACCCCCACTACCAGTTCGACCTCCCTGTCCGTCAAGTTAAGTGACCATGGCTCCTTCGCGTTCGCCCATTGAAGATGTATTCGACGAGGTGTTCCCGACTCCCAAGATCAATGGGTTGCCTACTTTGAACAAGTCCACGACCCTCGCCACTGCTTCGGTGCCGATCATCGACGAGTACCTGGACAAAATCACGTGGAAAGCTGCAGAGAACTCAAACGTGACGTTTTCACCCAAGGTCTCAGTCAACATATTGCTACAAGTATTGTGGAAGAGTACTGGCTCAACAAACTTTACTCCGAGAAAGTCCGTGAGTACGTCAAGGAAAACAGGTTCCATATCCACGACCTTGGGTATTTGAGTGCCTACTGCTCGGGCTGGAGCACTGAGGACATCTTGATCCATGGCTTTGGTGGTGTGCCGAATAAGCTCCAATGCCGTCCGCCCAAACACTTCAACACGGCTCTGAACCAGATCGTGAACTTCCTGTTCACTCTTCAGGGCGAGATGGCCGGTGCTCAGGCGTTGTCTAACCTTGACACGTACATTGCCCCATTCATTCGCGCTTCAAGCCCGTTCACGAACATTTCACTCGACCTGGTTTGCTAATGGTGTCCTTGCGGAACAACCGGCGATTATTGGCGGCAAACAGCACCCGACGTGGGTGTACGGAGATTTCAAGACGAGATCGACATGTTCAACAAGGCTTTTGCGGAGGTGATGGTCCAGGGGACGGCAATGGATCAATCTTCAGCTTCCCTATTCCGACATATAACTTATCCAAAGAGTTCGACTGGGAATCCCCTCGTTTCAAGCCCATGTGGGAGATGACGGCCAAGTACGGCGTTCCCTATTTCGCCAACTTCATCAACTCGGACTTGAACCCCGCGGACTTCCGTTCGATGTGCTGCCGACTGCGTCTTGACACGCGCAAGCTGCATACCCGCGCAGGTGGAATCTTCGAGCCACGCCATTAACTGGATCGCTCGGTGTGGTGACGTTAAATCTTCCCAACCTGGCTTTGCGAGCCAAGTCCGTCCCTAAGTTCTTTGAGGTTGTGAAGGAAACGCTGATTGTGGCCAAGGAATCACTCGAGACCAAGCGCCGGGTAATTGAGTCGCACATGGAGTTGTACCCGTACACGCGTTTCTATCTCAAGAGCGTATTCCAGCGTGCCAAGAGCTACTGGGCCAACCACTTCTCTACGATTGGTGTCATTGGTATGAACGAGGCATGCACGATCCTCCTGGGACGTGGTATCTACCACAACAAGGATTTCGCTGGCAGCGTTTTGCAGTATATCAAGGACGAGCTGCAGGCGTTCCAGCTTGAGACCAAACATCTCTTCAACTTGGAGGCTACTCCAGCCGAGTCCACCTGCTACAAGTTAGCGAAAATTGACAATGAGATCTTCCACAACGCCAACATCCCCGAGTTCTACACGAATTCCACGATGTTGCCGGTGGACTCGACAGACGATCTCTTCGAGGCACTGAACCACCAGGAATCGCTTCAGACCGAGTACACGGGTGGTACTGTCTTCCACGCATTCTTAGGCGAGCGTCTATCAAGTTGGACGCAAGCACGTGACTTGGTGAAGTCGATCACGACCACCTACCGTATCCCGTACGTCACGTTAACGCCGACTTTCAGCATCTGCCGCACGCACGGCTACCTTCCTGGCGAACACTTCAAATGTCCTCAGTGCGGCAAAATTCCCTTGTCTACTCGCATCGTTGGTTACTTCCGCCCAGTGTCGGACTGGAATGCCGGCAAGAAGGTCGAGTTCAGCATGCGCAAGATTTACTCTGCAATGGAGAACGAGCCCATCGACTTCCAGATCGGCGGATTCACCAAGACCACATACACCGATTTCCCCGGCAAGCCTGTAGTATCCATTCTGTTCACCAAGGGCTGCAACCTCAAGTGTGGTTGGTGCCATAACAGTGATTTGGTGAACGAGAAGCCTGAGGATTTGGACCCCCACTCCATTCTGGATTATGTGGCCTCTACGGAGCACAAGAGTCTAGTTATCTGCGGTGGCGAGCCCACCATTCAGTCTGGTTTGATCCCGTTTCTGCGTCTCGCGAAGGAGAAGGGGATCACTGTCAAGCTCGACTCGAACGGAAGCAATCCCAATGTGCTGAAGCGCGTGTTTGATGAAGACCTCGTTGATTTTGTCGCCATGGACGTGAAGGCAGACCCGGAGCGATATGCTGAGGTCGCTGGCAAGGCACTCCGCCCCAAGCTGCTGAAAAAGTCGATCGATATCATCAAGAAGTCTGGTGTGAAGCATGAGTTCCGGACAACGGTAGTGCCGGGCCTGGTTGACATCGAAGACATAGCTGTGATCAAGGGCCTCATCGGTCAAATGCCAAAATTGCAGCGATTTCGAGCGTCGGAGACCTGTATCGACGCGAAATTCCGCTCGCTACAGGAGCACAGCGAAGAAGAGTTTGAGAATCTTGTGGAGACTGCCAAGGAACTGTAAGCAGAACATGCGTGACAAGAATCCTTAAGCTGGCCACAATATTGAGAACTGCTGATAATGAGTCAAATTCATGATTAATTTGTCTTATAACCACTGTTGCTTAGGCATTCAACGCCGCCGTGTCAGAAGCTTATGCTTCGGACGGCTCAATCGCTTCGAGGCGCATCATGAGCGGATCCATCATGCCAAGAGAAATTCCTTCAGTGTAAAAGACGTTCTGGCCGGGCTCCGGGATCATGTGGAAGCGGGCGACGATGCTGGCAACGACGATCTTGATTTCAATAAAGGCTAAGGTTTGGCCCACGCAAATTCTCGGGCCAGCGCTGAACGCGCAGAATTTAGTCGATGAGACCTGAATCACCTCGCCACTCTCCGGGTCGACGAATCGCTCTGGCATAAATTCCAAGGCATCCGATCCCCAAGCACTAGTCAGACGTCCAGCCGAGAACAGCGCGAGACCGATATCCGTGTTCTTTGGGACGAATGTGCCATCTGGGAATACGGTGTCTTGTGTGCAGTGCGTCGTGATCAAAGGCGCTGGTGGGAAGAGACGCAGCAATTCTCGAATGGTGGCTTCGAGGTAAGGTACCCGGTTCACATCTTCTACAGTGGGCACATAGCTCTTGTCCGTGCCGAGTTTGGGGATGTGAGTCAAGACCTCTGCACGCAATTTCGCCTCCACACGAGGATTCTGGCTCAGCATGTGGAACAACCAGCCCATAGTATCAGCAGTCGTGTCACGACCGGCAATGATTGACGCTAAGGCAATATTGCGCACTTCGACTGGGTCAACAGCTCGGTTGCTGGACTCCATGGAGTCCAAGACAATCGACACGATATCCTTGTCAGCCAATTGACTGGGTCTTCCAGCCTTAATCTCTCCCATGCGAATTCGACGGCGCTCAATTGCGTCAGCGATAATGGACATTAACGTCTCGTCAATCACACGGACGGCGTCACGCAGCTGTCGTTCAGTACCGATGTTGAGCCAGCGTTTGAGTTTCCACCACGCCATAGGTTGTTTGAAGCGCTGGCCGGCGAGGAATTGAGCTTCGTCCATCGCTTCTGCGAACGGCTGGAACTTGCCGTCCATGCAGTTCATCTTGGCACCAAAGCCAATTTCTCCAAACACATCGAAAGTATAGCGATGCAGCAGATCGAAGACATCCAGGGGTTCGTTGGAGGCTGCTGCATTAGCCAAGATGCCATTAAGCTGCACCGAATACTTCTGCACGAGAGGCGTCATGTGGTCACGCAATGCACGAGCACTGAATAGACCAACGACAACATTGCGTTGGCGCTTCCACTGGTCGCCGTTGGTGACGACAATACCGTCGCCCAGCATGTCAAAAACACGTCGTGGATGTATTCGCTCTTGGGGAAGATTTCGAATTGTGTCTTCAGCACTTGCTCCAGGTGTTCAGGCTTGGCAATAAACATCATGTCGTCCTTGCCCGGCAGTCGAACGAGGAATGCTTCTCCATCCGTTGCGGCGAATTGGTCAGCGATCCAGTCGTGCATGCGAGCTGCATTGGCCACAAGCTCGACGGAGTTGCCCAGCACAGGTAACGTGGACGGCAACACATGTGCATGCTTGACATTGTCACCCTTGGCTTTATCGGAGACCTTGCTGGAAATTTTGGACCAGTAGAGCGTGACGAGCACAGCCGCGGTAATGAGCGGTATCACGGGGACTTGTCCTTTAACAGCGACTGCAGCATTTCGGTGGATGCCCGCTTGGCGTCTTAAGACGAGCTGGTTAGTTGGAATGTGGCGATCCGCAGGTGCCTGAAGGCTAAAGCTCGCAGCAAAGATGACGGCAAGCACCTTAAAATGGCTATGCGAGCAGGCGACGGGAGGGATCGCATTTCATAAGTTCTGCATCGCTTCAAATCACTAGCTGTCATCCTACCGTACGTTGCAAATCGTCGTCGACACAGTCGGCACCAACGGAATAGTCTGCCGACCATGTGACGTGGATCCCCTTAGGTTGAAGGCGCCAATCCAGACACGTCGGTGAACGCAATGTCACCATGGCATGTGTTGGGCACATGAATCTGAGCAAAAATATTTGTGAACAATTGACTTGATGTAATTGAAAGCACGGATGCATGCACTACAGTTCAGTGTTTGCACTCTGTGAGTTAATTGCCTCGACACGCATCATGAGAGGGTTCTTCATGCCCAGGGTGATGCCTTGCGTGTAAGTGACGTCTTGGTTAGGCTCCGGGACCAGGTGGAAACGGCTCAAAATGTTCGCGATCACGATCTTCATCTCGAGGAAGGCCAGGTTCCTGCCCACGCAAATGCGCGGACCAGCGCTAAATGCGCAGAACTTGGACGAAGACACTTGGATGGCTTTTCCAGTCTCGGGGTCGAGGAAACGCTCAGGTTTGAAGGCTGCAACATCCTCTCCCCAGACACTTGGCAGACGCCCCGTTGTGTAAAACGCGAGGCCAATATCCGTGCCCTTGGGCACGAAAGTTCCATCAGGGAACACAGTGTCTCGAGCGCAATATGTGGCGATTGCCGGGCCAGCAGGCAAGATGCGTAGCAGTTCACGGATCGTCGCTTCGAGGTATGGCACCTCGTTGAACTCTTCCACAGTAGGGACATATTCCTTGTCCGTTGTAAGATTCGGGATGTGGGTTAACAACTCCGAACGCAGCTTCTCCTCAACGCTCGGGTTCTCACTCAGCACGTGGAATAACCACCCAAGAGCATCCGCTGTCGTGTCTCGGCCGGCGATTAACGCCGCTGTAGCGATGTTCCGCACTTCAACTGGGTCTACGACCTGGTTGTTCGCCTCCATGGAGTCCAAGATGATGGATACAATATCCTTATCAGCCGGTCTGGTAGATTCGCCAGATTTTATCTCTTCATTACGAAGGCGTCGACGCTCGATTGCAGCAGAAATGATACCCATCACGTGCTCATCAATGACGTCCACGGCTTCACGAAGACGCCGTTCGCTTCCTACATTTAGCCATCGCTTGATTTTCCACAATGGGTCCGGCTGCTTGAAGCGCGCAGACACAATGTACTGCGATTCCTCGATCGCTTCCGCGAACGGCTGATAACGTCCTTCGAGCAGCTTCATTTCAGTGCCGAAGCCAATCTCCGCAAACACGTCAAGTGTGTAGCGGTGCATCAATCCGAAGGCATCTATTGGTTCCTTTGAGGCTACAGCATCCTCGAAGATTTTGCGCAATTGCACCACGTACTTTTGAGAAATAGGCGTCATGTTCTCTCGCAGTGCACGTGCACTGAATAGGTTCACTAGAACGCGACGCTGTCGCTTCCACACCTCCCCGTTGGTGATGACGATGCCATCACCAAGCAAATCGAAGAAAACATCGTGAATATGTTGGCTCTTGGGGAAATTCTCGAATTGGGTCTTCAAAACCTGTTCAATATGCTCCGGTTTGGCGATAAACATCATGTCGTCTTTGCCCGGCAGACTCAGCATGAACGGCTCGCCGTCGAAGGGCACAATGTGGTCTGCGATCCAGTCATGCATTCGCTCGGAATTGCTCAGGAGTTCGAGTGCGTTACCCAAGTACGGCACCTTCGACGGTAAATAGCGCACGCGTTTGACCGTCGGCTTCCCATCTTTCTCTTCCTTGGTTGCCGGTTGTTCGGTCGTGCCGGTGGAGCAGTAAAGCGCAATAGCCACCGCAGCGGCGATGAGTCCCGGAACGACGGGAGCGTAACGCCCTAGATTGTCTTCAAGCAACGATTGCAGCATTGAGAGACCGGTTAGGACTTGGATACTGCTGTCGAGACGGTCAATTTGGATGTGGGTGCTGGAGTACCAAGTTGCTATAGAAATGTTTGCGGTTAGAGCCGTGCCGAAGCTGTAGAGACGCCCGGCCCGAGTGGGCTAGATCTCCGGGATTGTGACAGACCTCGCAGTATAGTACCGTGGATTCTAACAACAGATACAGCGCGGACTGGTGCGAGCCTTTGTGAGCATGATTCGAGTGAAGCACTGCGGTCATCTCGGCACGAATTGCTGTTCATAGTTAAATATCTCCCCAGTCGCTGCTGGACGTGTAAGAGACTTATTGTTATGTGGTTGATGACCTCAAGGAAATGTACCGATGCTTTCCAGGATAAGCGTTCATCCGCATCAGGCTAAACGCACGTTACCTGTGGCCACTTACTGATGGCGATGGCACATTAGCTTACTGTTGATAATAGCAATTTGAAATTCCAGGTGTGGAATTAAACGGGCTCCGGTCTGTGACGATATGCGAATTGCTAGCGGTGGGATCGAAGATTGACAAGCGCCTTGCCGTTTTCACCGCTATCCAGACATTTTCAATTCTGCCAAGGCACGAACGAACACATCAGCATAGGAAATCACGCCAAAGCATCGCCTAGAACCTGGCCGCGCACAATGAAGCACCATCCTCCAGCTTGAAGTTCACTCTGCGCTTTCGAAGCTATTGTCACATGGACTCCAATGAATTCCTCGGCGCGTGATATCCAAGCAATCTCACTTTTTATTTTCTTGGTGCTCTTTTTAGCAGATGCAGCACACCTTAACACTCCTTACATTCCTAGGCAGACTCGGCTTCGCTGTGATTGGCACACTTAACGTTTACTATCAACGGATCCTTTATGGTCAGAGACAGCGCCAGCTTGTATCGAATCGTTTGTCCAGGCAACTCCACCAAATAATAGCGACCCACGATGCAAGCAATCAGAAGTTTCATCTCCATCGTTGCAAGGCGGCAACCCACACAGATATGCGGTCCAGGGCTGATTGCGCCCGATGCAGCAGCAGGCAGATCGAGAACTCCGTCTATCTTGGGGTCGAGGAAACGTTCAGGGATGAACTCCGCAGGGTTCTCACCCCAGACTCTAGCCAGGCGACCCGATGCATAGTGTGGAAAACTGAGAACGGTGCCAACGTGGATGGATGTGCCGTCAGGGAAAACAGTGTCACGAACGCAGTGTCGACTGGTGTAAGGGAAGATCGGCAGCAATCGCAAGTTCTCGCTAATAATTGATTCCAGGTATAGCAGATCTTGTAGCTCCTCCATCGAAAGCATGTAGTCCCCAGACGCTGCCAACTCGGGCAACTTCTGCAGCAACTCCGCTCGCAATTTCTCTTCGACCTGTGGATGCTCGTGTAACATGTGAAATACCCAGCACACTGCGTTAGCGGTGGTATCTCTCCCGGCAATCAAGGACAGCAGTGCGATGCTGCAAATCTCGCTGGGCTCAACAGGCTGACCGTCGGCATGAATACGGTCAAGAATGATTGAGACGATGTCGCGGTGAATTTTTGGTCATCCTCAGTTTTCCCAGCTTGGTCGTTCTGGTGTTTGGCGATTCCCTCCGAGATAATCCCCATGACGAGCGAATCCATCACCTGGATGAACTCACGAAGCTATCGTCCACTGCCCATGTTAAGCCAACGTTTGGCCTTCCAGAGCCACATCGGGGCCATCCGACGAGCTGCTGCAATGTGAAGAGCGTCATCCAATGCCTTTCCGAATGAGCGCTCTTCACCGGATTTGAGACTCCCGAGTTTACTGTCGAAGCCAATCTCCGCGAATAAGTCTAGCGTAAATCGATGCATCAACTCGCCAAGCTCAATAGGCTTCTGCATCACGGCAGCTTCTCGGAAGATATCCAGCAGGGTGCGCGTGTGTTTCTGCACAATTGGCATCATGTGCTTTCTCAACACTCGAGTACTGAATAGACTCACCAGGACTTTGCGTTGGTACTTCCAACACTCTCCTTCGATCAGAACGACAATTGGACCCGCTACGTCTACCAACATTTCGTAAAACTGATCACCCTTGATGAAGTTGTTGTACTGAGTCTTGAGAATCTGTCCATGGTGCTCCGGATCAGCATCGATTAACAGATCACTCCTTCCCAGTAGGCGAAGCATGAACGGTTTCCCATCTGTGGACTGACAGAGCTCCGGCAACCAGTCCAAGAATCGGTCAGCATTGTGAACCATATCCATTGTGTGACCAAGAATCGGCAGTCCAGGAGAAATATAAGGGACAGGAACAGGTGCATCAACTCCCTCAGGCAGCTTCTTTGCTTCGACACCCTTGAACGCCTTGATACTGGCAACATACAGTGCTGCGATAGCAGCAGTGGCGACTACACCAGACACCAACGGAGATAACTTCGTGTTACTACCCAATATCGACTGCAGCATTGTGTGGTGCTGAGCTTTGCGCTGTTAACCGGAGTCTGGAGGCCCAGGAAAGGAGATCAGGTCCACTTGGCATTGGCGATGGACTGGTGTGGAAAAGGTGTGGGATTGCAGTCGTGGTGCATGCAATGCTGTACCACTCAAGGTTCGAGTCAAACCTTGCAGAAACTCGATGGATTCACCACTTCACTCGCAGTGTGTCGGGGCCCTTCAGGCAATACGGTCGCATACCCCTTCGCATTCGAGCAGCAAGAAAACACAGCAGTGATGCCGGGTAGATAACAAGTTAACATCGCCACATGTTTCTTTCGTCACTGTCTTGGGACTCACAACTTGCTCGACGATCGGTAGCATCAGACGTGATAGATGAGGTCGTTAGGCATCCCCCAACATTTAAACCCTAGGAAATGAGCGACATAGCAGAGCCCCTCCGTCTCGATACCATCGTAACCTTCATTTGCCCACTCACTGCCGATCAAATAGTGAACTGGGAAAAGCACACCTTGCCTGTGAACATCCGCCTTCACGTAAAGCATGGTTCCACCCACCGAGTCTAGCGGCACGAAAGTTTCCTCTTCGCCGTGAAAGTTACTCATACGTTGTACCCACAGATCACCTGGTACAAATGTGCCTGAGTTGCGCAGAGATCCGCGCTCTTTGCGACGCCCAATCCACGCGTTCAAATCGTACTCGTACCAGTCACTACCGTCTTCATGCATCCGCACGCACATGGGCTCCACGATGTCGAGTCCAGCTACATCGTTTACCAAAATACACAAAAGATAAAGGGTTAAAACACCACAGTACACACAAGTTGCTAACAAGTAATCCTACAATGAATCATCTTCTTCATGAGGTCCGCCGGAATTTTGTGTACGTCGGCATCGAGCCAAAAGATGTGTTGATGCCAAGTCTCCATGGCCGAGAGCACCGCATAGTTGCGATAGCGTGCGATAACGCGGCGGCGATCCGTCTGAAGCTCGTCACTGTGGCGATTGTCACGTGTGAGGACACCTTCGTTCAACGAGAAATCATTACGAAAGATCACCGACAGTCGCGGATATTGTTGAATATGTCGCCGAAAAAGCTCTTTCACCCGTGAGAACTCTTGCCTGGAGGACGTAAGCAACGTAATAGAGATTTTGGCCGTCAGGTAGTCGAACGAATCTACCAACTCGAAAAAATCATCGGCGGTTCGTCCTTCGCCCCAGGACTCTGCGTCTTTCAGTACCACCACAAGCAACACCGAGTCCTTATCCGGTTACCCGGTTGCATCAACAACCGCGTATTTTCAAGTCGGAAGTGCAGTCCTGGAGAAGAACTCTCTCCGTACTGTGGAAACGTTTCGATAGTCGTTGAAATACCCCCGCTCGTCGTGGTACTTGTCGAGTAGCTCACTGCATTGCTCAATGCCGCTTGAAATGGCGTCGACGGTAGCAAGACACTTGTCAACGGTACACGCTGTACACTTGTACTCATCCAGAGGATTAGAACCAGAGCCAACGCCGAAAAACTAAACCTCCTCGAACGACAGCAGTATGATTGCCTTTGGCGACTGCAAGTTGCCAGCGAATGAGGCGACGAGGAAGAGATTGCAGCATTTTGGGGAGTTTTCAGCAATGCTTCGTCAGTTCTGGCGATATACTTCCAAAGACTAAACGTCTCGGGTCATCACCACCCACGAGCCACGCCAGAACTTCCGGTAGGTAGAATCCAGCTCGAAAAAGGGGGGGTCATGCGGACATATCAGTCTGGCATCTTTGTAGGTACAAATTGTACTTCAATACCAAAACGAATGGGTTGGCGCTTAGGTAGCTTATTTGTCGTAATGGCGACTTGGCCGTAGAAATAGCCGTTGGAAACTCGCTCAACCTTCGCCACCAACAGGTCCTGCATCCCCAGGGATATTCCTCTTCTATACGAAACGTGCTGGCCACACATTTTTACAAATGGAAGTGGCTGACAAGATTCAAGGCAACGAGTTTTATCTCAAGTAGCGCCATGTTCTTCCCCACGCAAACTTGCGACCCTGCGCTGAAAGGAAGAAGCTTCGTAGATGAAAGTGGTAGCAGCTTGCCTGTGTTCTCGTCCAAGAACCGTTCTGGAACAAATGATACAGCATCGGGTCTCCAAACGCTTTCAAGTCGCGCAGTTGTGTAAAGAGACAAGAGTACAGCAGTGCCGCGGATACAGTTATACGGGATCGTCGAGGCAGCTGGGAACAAGCGTAAAAGCTCGCGAACCGCAGCTTCCAGACAGGGCAACTCCTGTACTTCTTCTATTGACGGTATGTGGCTCTCAGGACTCTCAAAGTTTGGTAGCGCCGTGAAAATCTCCTGGCGCAATTTGTTCAGAACGCGCGGGTTCTAGTGCAGTAAATGCACGAGCCAGCTCATAGCGTCTGCAGTTGTGTTTCGATCTGCAATCAACCCGGCGAAGACGATGTCGCGCACGCCAGTGGGTGTGACAGTCTGTCCGCTCGACTCCATGGTGTCGAGTACAATTGATACAACATCTTTATTGGTCGGTTGCCCAGCATACTCTATCTGCATTCGCTGTCGCTCCATAGCGCCGAAAATCGTGTCCATGAGAAACCTGTTGATCATCACCATAGCAACTCTGAGGCGACGCTCACTACCAACGATCAGCCATCGCTTGAGACTCCACAACCACGCTGGAGCTGTAAAACGATTGCCACTGATATGGTGAGCTTCATCAAATGCTTGCTTAAAGGGGTGGTCGTGAGGTGAGTCCAAGTTGCCGAGTTTTTCCATCCGATTTCTGTGAACGTCTCGAATGTGAACTTGTTCAGTAATTTGTAGAGATCAACAGGCTCTTTGGCCTCACTAGCTCGAGACAAGATTCCCACGAGTACTTTGCACGTTTTTTCTGGATAATGGGTGTCATGAACTCTCGCAAGGCACGAGAACTGAAGAGGTTCACCAGCACCCTGCGGTGATATTTCCAGCGGTCTCCGTTGGTAAGCAAAATGCTTTCCCCGTGAAGTTGGCGTACACGTCGCGTGTAAGAACTCCCTTGCCAAAAATGACCCGACTGTATCTTCAATACTTGCTCGAAGTGCTCGGGATCCGCGGTGTAGATCAGGTCGTTCCTACCGAGCAAACGAAGCGCAATCGGGTTTCCGTCGCGCCAAGGGTGTGCTTCGCAACCCGATCCAGAAGACGCACCGTGTTAGCAGCCACCTCCATTGTATTCCCACGGATGAAGGCAGATATGGCACTCGGTTCGCATCCTTGGGTACCTTGGACACCAGTTTACCGTCGAGTAAAGTGCTGTTAGCGCACTAGCTGTCAACAGAGCGACCAAGAGCGAACTGGTTTTGGCGTCATTTCGAAGCAGCAAGATTGGTAGCATAACAGAAAGTGTTGCCACTTGGTGTTCGTTCTTGGGGAAAGCCGGCCGATTTAATTGTGAGAGCGATATGGTCCGGTCCGGCAATGGTGATTGCTTAATTCATTGAGCGTTGTGAGCTAAGCGAATATCAAGCCGAAGGACACGCTTCGGACGTTGATGCCAAGGCGTTCAATAATGCTGCGAAGTTTAAGACGAAAGGCACCAAGAATGTCCACATTTCCTATTTTTGGAACATATAGAATTTAATGAGAGCTCAAGCTGATCGCAATGCCTGTTTCCACCTTCGATTCAATGTAATGAGTCTGGTTATCCCATTACATGAGGTGGTTGTGTGGGACACACCACCTTTTGGGTAACAGTTATCTGTTAGGATATCTGGTAAATAACCGATACCCACATGAACCATTGGTATCTAATATTGAATATCTCGGTACATTCCCAACACAGATAATGGGTACGCGGCGACATAATTACCCATATATTCAGGCATAGGGACCAGTAGGACATTCTCAGTGCCATCAGTAATAAGACGGAGGCCTATGAACGTCAAGCATGATATCAAGTACCGTAATATCGGTGTTATCTGTCACTTTCTGTTAACTGTCACCTTGCCATTTTGCCCAACCAGCGGCAAGGTGTTCTACCAATGCTGATTTTTTGTTAATTGTCACCCCTAAAAACCTCAAGCGAGGGTCACTTTATCACTAAAGACATTAAAGCGAGCTGCTCGCAGCAAATGTGTATTTTACAATACGGAAATTTCAGTTTTAAATTCGACTTTTTAATATCTTTAAAAATATAAAAACGACATTTGTCGTTCCCGCCAACTTCAAAAAGGCAAATGACAGAGCCATCACCACTCTTGGTACGTTGACATGGCCGTTAGTCGCCTCATTTTGTGTCTCTTGCTAGTCGGATTCTAACACTCTGTACACAGGAGAACGAAGCTCCCAGCAAGCCGGAGAGACCGGGGAAGCTCACGGCCAGCCTCCTATTTGAGTGTCCATTCCAACCAGAGACTAACAAAGTCATCCAGGACACAATTCAGACCCAATGGGCAGCTTTCCATCAGTCAAAAGTTGCTATCTTAGGAAATGACCACCAACAGATACAAATGAAGGACCTAGGACACGAAAAAGCAACAAAGAGACACACACAGACCAACCTGGTCTGTACACTGAAGCTGTGGAGAACGAAGACGAGGTCCATGGAGACCCCGACATTATTTTGGCCCAGGGTCCAGTGCTGGCGATGGCGTTTAGTGTCTGTGGGGAATATTTTGCAGTCGCAGATACAAAGGGGTGCTGTCGCTGTACAACAGCAACAGTGAGAGCCTATTTGCTTACCCGTTGTGAAAGAAGCGAGTTTCGACAGGTGCAATTCTATTTTTCGTTTGTGTGTAATCTGTTTGTTATTTTGTTGGAGCAGCTATTAACTGCTGGTATGATGGTGCTGTAGGGTTGTTTCCATGAAATTTGCTTCGTCAGAAAGTAGTACAAACTCTGATGATACACAAGAGCTGATTGTGGTTACTTCGAAGGGGAATATGCTTCGACTAAGTGATTTAAAGCTGGGGGATTTGGAGAAATTGATGCGTGAAAATCAGTTGGACGCAGATAGAAATGCGAGCAAGATTTTGCGGGGAATTGCGGTCCAGGAGACAAGTGTTGGGCAATTGAATGAGAATACCCAGTCGTGCTTGTTGGTATGGTGGCCGAGTCAATCGAGGAGTTATGTATTCGTGCGAGAATTTGACGTGCTTGCTTTTCTTTGCAGGTTCATTGTTTTGAGTCAGTGAAATATGCGGTCCTTGCGAACCACAACGCCTTCTTCAGCGTTTGGGAGATACCGACCAGCGGTAAGGAAGAACGTGCTGAAGTCAAGGTACGTGAAATCGAATGTCTTCATGTGTTTAAAGAATGTGACTTGTTCAATATCATGCTACCTATCGTAGAGAGTATCAGTGTGCAATTCCAGCTCGGAGTGTGGACCCATCGAAGCAATGTCATTTGATGATAACGGCGGATTATTAGTGATACTTTCTGAAGGAAAGCTGTCATGGTGTGGAAATACAGGCTGGCAGCTTTCGTACTGTTTGTTGGCGAAAAGAGCTAACGTGCAGTGTTCGTGCGATGGATGATAGGTGGGATTGGCGTGGATCAACCGAATTATTCCAGGCAGATATGTCGGGAGTGCTGGAATTTGCGATTTGGAATACTCCTATCCCTGACCCTAGGAAGCAGACATTTGTAGGTGTAGCCCGTTCAGCAGTCGATGGACTTTCAGCGCTGTCTTTGGAATTGGTTCGCATTACGCATCCTGAACCGCCCAATGCAGGTATCACTCAGGTACTTTCGAAGACGGAGCAGGCCACCAAACGTGGGACGTTGTCAGTACTCTTGCATTTTGTCAGCAATGGCAATCACTCGCAAGGGTTTGCAGTATGTCGGACACGCCAAGGTGCCTCCATGTTAATGCTGACAGGCGATAACCGTCTAGCAATGAGTGGATCTGATTGTGTCCAAGGTACTGGTGCTGGAAAAAGGGAAACAGATTTGAGCGAAGACATTGTAGCAGTTGCTGTATCTCTTGTGACTGTTCCTGTGTCGTCGCTTATGGATCCGGACGTGCTGGCAGATTACCAAGCACAGCTTGACATTTGCATTGCCAGTATTGGGGATAACGAAGAAGACTCGCGTATCATTTTAACACATTTGCTTCAAGTAGCGGGACACATATCCAAGTACAATGCTTCTCCGTCGTTGTCGACAGCTTTCTCTGCAAGTGTTATGCGCTGGTGTGACAAAATCAAGGAGTTGTCGTATCACTGGACAACATTTCAGCTGCTGCGCAGTTCATCCACGACAGATACAGGGCCAAACGAGAAAACACTTCAGGAAAAGTGGCACGCGTTTCAGGCGACACCAATGCTCGAGATGATGGAAGATTACGTGAAACTGGGATCGATGAGGGCGGTAGCTTTATTGTGGGGCCGGCATTTGAGTGATGAAATTGTGTATAACATTAGTAAGCTTCTGCAGTACCTGCCAGCGATTCTGCCGGTTTCTGCGTATATGGATTGGATTCAGAACGAAGTGATACCAGTTCTTATCCAGCACATTGAGCAGCCTTCATCGTCAAAATCACCTGCAGCAGCAGAATCTGAAAACGGACCTCTGCTCGCGGATCTAGCACTTTGGCTTCTGGAGAGATCTGAAGTGGCTGCCGCCAAGGGTGACTTGGAGACTGCAATCCGCCTATGTAGCGTATTCAGAAACAAATCCGGTGAAAGTGATGTATCAAGCGGGGCCTTTTACGAATTCAAATTGCAAACTTCGACCAGCAGCTCTACACGACACGTGAACAGTGAGCGTGATGGAGATACATCGCTGAATTTCGACGCGTTTGATCGCATTGCTTTGCTGGAGCGAAAGGTACAGCACATCAAGTACCTTGCAACTGAGCATAATTTCTTGATTTCTCTACGTGTTTTTGAGGATGAAACGCCGGCGATGATTGCGATGAGCATGCTGGACCGCATTCCAGCGCCGGGATTGTTGGGGAAGGAAGTTGAAACTCATGTTCGGAAGTACCTTAAATTTTGTGGCGTCGACGTCGACCCTGTACTGCGAGACTACATCACGGAGCTAGCAGAATCTATTCAGACATCCCAGTCCGCTGATGAGGCTCGAGCGCTTGCACTGTTGAACGAAATATATGATGTTGACATCCGTGCTGACGCTGCCCTAGCATTGCTGCGGTCTGCGCTTCCACCGTATTCCCAAGCAATAAAGCAATACGCAAACGGTTGTGTTAAGACATGGAGCACAAAGCGCCTTGAGGAGATTCAAGAGCATGTACGTCTGATGGAGATCCAAGATATGCTGATTACCTATGACGTAACGCAGTTCGACATCGCGGACGCAAAGAGTGCGTCACGATTGCTAGGCCACATCTTGAGCCAAATCTCGAAACCCACCTCATTTATGGATGCGATGTGCCTTGTTGATGCCTATAGCGACTTACGTTGCGATCGCGCCGCAGTCCAGTTCACAGAGAACTTGTTGTCGTTTCCTTGTGGAATGGCAGATGTTATGTCAGAGACTGCAGCTCGGACAGCCATGGCAGTGAAGGCTCTTGCGGAAGTGAAAAGCGCAAAGAAATGAAAGCACACTTGATGTTGTTCGTGTCACTGCTGGAAGAAGTTACTCAATTTGGTGTCACATTGTTGGAAATGGAGGCAACAGATATGGGAACTGTTCATACGAGCCAAAGCAACGAAAGCATGGAGCTTCTGGATAGACCCAAATCGCATTCATTCGTGTTGCGCATGCTTGAGGCAATTGGTATAGCCTTCTTGGCAGAATTAACAACGCTGCAAGATTTGGCTGCTGCTGCGCAGAATGAGGCGGTGGGTGTATACACGAAGAGTGCTGTTTACTTGCTCTCTGATGCTCTACTCACTGATTTACAAAGGATTCGCCGAGTCGAGGAGAACTTCAACGTACTGCTATCCCTGTCGGTGCTGCGGGATTCCGAACGTTGTGAAACGAAATTAAAGCAGTTGATGAAGCCTGATATTTTGTTTTGTGAGGACAACGGCGATAGCGATGCGGTGGGTCCGGCAGCTCCTCCTATTGTGTCTAAAAGTAAAGGGAAAGGAAAAAACGTGCAGCTGGATGGAGTGAGGAAAATCCGTCAGATTTCCCATCAAAGAGACCTTGCCTTTTGAACCGTAAAGTTGAGCGATTGTCAACCCGAAGTGCTTGTCGCGGCACTCAGCAGGATGACGCAAGAGCTCGACTCATCTTCGATTTAAATCGATTCGCGTCAGCAGTTGGGATCAACTCCAAGACATGCCAGTCTCTTATCGCTCAGAGCGCTGCCCAAAATGGCTCCATATTGCAAGCTGTACGTTTCTCTCGAGATTTATTTTCTCGAAGGTCCAGTCCTGGTGTTTGCATACCAAACAACACCACAAAATTGGGCGAAATTCCAGACCAGTATGATACTAAACACATCAAATGCAAGTTCAATCCCGCAGAGGCACTCAAGAGCATCGCGATGTCGCTTTCATTCTACACGGCGACGCATCTGAAAGAAAATTACGATTCGTCTCGAGTCTACAACCATCGACTGACGTCGGCTCAAACTGCACGAATGCACGCACCTATTTACTCCTTGGAACTTCTGAAGTACTCAGTGTGTGTGTGCGACATGGAGTCATTTGACGAAATACTAGTTCTTCTCAAGAATGCTGTGCTGGTAAACGACGTTTTGGAATTAACACAATTCGATTTCTCGAGAAAAGAAAATATCCAGGGATTATACCCTCGTTGGTTTCGTGGCGATGCCTGTGTAATGCCAAGCCACAAGGCCATGAAATTTGCAACGCGGTTTGCTATTGCTGAGCACAATAGCCTCGGCCAAGAAAGTGATGGGAATGATATCGCATCCAAACGTTACGTGTCATTTCTTGTGGAGCAACAGGCAGATTTGCTGAGTTTGCAAATTTTGTTGTCAATGCAAGTGCTACCCGATGACGCTGTTACCGTTGTACGCACTCAGCTTGGGAAGATCCTGTCGACTATCTTTCAGTCGCAGGATCTTGATAACTATTTGGCGCTGGGGTAAGTTTTCTGCATTAAATTATACCCTGGGTCTACAGTGTTTTCTAACAAAGTGTTTGTACAGGTTAATGCTATCGATGGAGCAGGTGGACGCATTCCATGCATTTCGGAGGCAAATCTCGCGCGAAAACGTTGCGAAAGACTATAACCGATTCCAACAATTGGCATTTGTTGGCGCAGATGCTGCTCGAGCATGGGAGCAAATAGCATTCTTGCACCAGTGTGTCGAACTTGAAGGGAACGCACGGTGGTGGCATTACCTGAACTTGCTTGGCATCGAGTGCAACCACAAAGCTTTTCAGAGCGAACGTCGTGACTTGGAGTACATTCGTCGCCTCGTACCGACTTTGATCAGTCGAAGCAATTATGACTTGTATACGGTTCTGGAGTTTACTCGTCACTACCAAATTGACGACAGCTTCCCATCACTCGTCTACGCAGAGGCTCTTTTACTGGATACGTCTGCTACAGGCAATCTCGGATATCAAGACAAGATTGCGGGTGTAATCGAAGATATTCACGAACAGCACTTGGTAACGCTGTTGCTAAAGAGCATTCCAAAAGTATCGGGCATGGACTACGACCGGCTCCTATTTATTTTCCAGTTGCTACTGGATAACACATCATATCCTGAGCGAGAAGAAGTTGAATGTCGAGTGGACGTTTTGCATACTTTGAAAGCATTCGCAGTTTTCAAGCGAAGGAAATTACCCGACTAAGTAACAACTTGTGTTCACAGATCGCTGTGCGCGCTGCAAATCTTGCTGCCGTTGTTGAAGAGCCCATGGCACCTTCAAATAACGAGATAGATGGGACGATGATTTCCTTTCATGAGCTAATGGCAAAACCCCAAGAGGTACTGGCGCGATTGTTGGAGAAGGACAATTTTAATGCTTTGATCGGGTTAGCTGAGCCACTTCGACTGGAGCCCGATGAGCTGCAAATGCTGCTGCTGAAGAACATGGTTAGCGGAGAGCTACAACGCAACACGGCAAAACATCAAGAGGGAAATACCAGTCTTACTGGATTCAACGTGTTTGAAGATATCTTGAAAAGCCTCAGCGATACCGAAAGTCGTGTGACTGCTTCGGAGTGGTTAGCAGAAAATTTCCCTTTGGGCGAGGAAAAGTTAAAGGCACTTGAGTTTGCGCTGAGTGCATTGACTAGTGAAACTGAATGTGAAGACCCCTGCAATACCTCATTTACAGGACACGAAGCTTCGACAAGGTTGAAAACTAAAATTGTACGTGCCAAGGTTGAATTGCTTCTTCAAAACCCAACTTCACAAGCGTCTAGTTTCGTGGAAATCTTTGATGACAAGCAGACGGATCACCTGTTATCTCTTGTGTCGGAGCCCAAGAAATTGTTCCTCGAGCTCTATCGGACGTGTGATTTGCGGTTTTACACCCATGGTAGTGAAACACTCCACCTAGTCGCTGCAAGCATCGCGGAACTGCTTCATTTGCCGCAAATACAACTGTGGCTTGAATTGGTTCGTGAATGGCTCATCAAAGATGCTGTCCACGTGCGAAGGAGCAGCTCAAGCGTAGAAGACAAAGAGGACCCGTTTCAACTTCTTGACGATGAAAATATGCTTCAAACGGATGAAGGTTTCATCAAAAGGATATTGTACGTGGCGAGCGCTAGCGTGAAGCATGGAGAGGCTCCTGGTGAGGAGATGCTAAGCTACCTCATCGCGTTTGCGAAAGAGGTACGACCTCGAGCAGGTGTGACATTTCGAGCGAAAATGCGTGCACTTCGCGTGATCTTGCGGCTGGGCCAACTACACCATGCAATCGCTGAACGATATGCAGCAACAAAGTTTGGCATTGCGGATGCAGACGCGATATTCAAAGAGCTGCTGAATTATACCAGACATTGCGCACACATGGTTGCATTTGAAGAGCATCGTGTACCCTATGACATAGCATTTGTCATGAAGAGTGACAAAGAAGCCCTTACGCGCAACCTTCTCCGTCGATTCTCGTTAGGCCAGCCTTGGGTGCTTCGATGCGCGAGTCAATTAATGCTAGATTTCGGTGTAGAAGCCGCCGATTTGTGGGAAGCTGTGCTGTCGAATATGAAGCAACTCCAAATGGTTCGGTCATTGACAAACATAATGGGTCCATTGAGCCGGAAATCATTCGTACGATCACTGGAGTGTGGGCGCAAACTGTGGGAAGACGTACTGGTCTTGCCGATGATCGAGTTGAAGCAGAACCATGCCAAGTGGTTGAAGGACCAAAAACATTGTGTCAGCGATGCCTCTGCACAGGGAGCAATGGAAGGCACACCGAGGATTTGCGTTTGGCTGGTATCAAAGTTTCTGATGTGCGACCTGCATTGGAGCGTATGGTATCGTTGCTCCAAAGGTGCCCCTTTCTCGACCAGATTGATGTTCCCGCATTCGTAATTCATTTGCGAGATCTAACTGTGATGGCAGAGGAAGAGCCCGATGGAGAAACTATCGTAGAGCAACTTGAGTTGCACGGATTTGCTGTAAAGTGTGCCATGACAATTCCAAAACCAACAACACGTTTCGAAGCGTTGGTGAGAATTATCCAAGCTGGTGCGTACAGACCAGTGCTGCAAGCGTTGCTGGATACCTCGTGTTTTCTCAACGATGAACAGAGCGAACACACAAAGGAAATTGAAGCAGGCAATCATGCGGATAACTTCCGCCTGATTCAAAAGCTTTCTCGGTGGCTGCTAAACAAAATAATTATGCAGGCATTCTGGACACTCCGTTCGAGCAGGGCTTTGTGGAGTATCTTGCCGCCACCTCAAACATCGACTATCTTCTGTCACTATTGTAAGCTTTTATTGTTGAAGAAAATAATATGGTTGATGAACACTAACATGACTGTTTTGATTGTTGCCCTGCAGGTTGGAGGAAAAACGAATGGAGGTAGCATTGAATGCGGTCGAACTCTACTACGAGTATCATCCCACAGCGACAGAATCAGTTGACACCACCCGCACTGACATCACTAAACGAAGCGAGGATAAGTCTAGCGTTGATCGGTGGGAGTTAATCACGAGGTATGTGACGTCCTCGACTTCGACTCACTTAGAGCGCTTTCGGCATGCTTAACGCCACAGCAACAGAAACAGCGAAACAGAAAATTTGATTTTATCGTTGAAGTTCCAGTCTATCTACGAGTTGCAATAGCGTGTTCAGCAGCATTGCTTGTACTTAACTATCATGCTGCAGTAACTTCTCGCTCGTCGGCGAAATAAATGCGGAAAAACACGTAAAACCCAGCGAGCGCGACGATGTAGCCCGCCATAAGGAAAACCGCTGCCTTTGACATTGGAGCTTCTTCCGAGTCATGATGGACGCCAGCCTGCACTTGCAGTATACCACTGGCGTTCATGGTGAAGGTCACGGGTGTGCGAATTCACCTGCCTTGCCAATCTTGTCCCGCGGCAGTGCAAAATTGAAGTAGCTAATGTGGTCGTTCTCCTTGGCAATCTCGTTCTCGCCTTCATAGACCTCAACAGTAAGTCCACGCTGATCATCTTCGAACGTCTGGAAATGCTTGGTCACGGTTGTTGGGATTCGGGCATTTCTTGGAAGGATTACTTCCATGGTTCCATCAGCAGTCTCAAGTCCGATAGGCAGCGGAAGCACATCCATCATTAGTACGTCTCGGAACACGCGCTGATCCATACCGCTCAAGATGGCTGCTTGGATAGCGGCACCTTCGCACACCACTTCATCAGCATTCACGGACATGCAAAGTTCCTAAAGCATCAAAATACGAGGAGCGCAGAACAATTTAGACTTGTGGGTTAGAAAAAGCGCTCACGCAAAAGCCAATGCAACTGCCAACGAACCTTGCCCTGAAAAACCTCCGAAACCTTAGTCCGTAAAATGGGGATCCGGGTAGATCCTCCAACAAGGATAACTTCGTCAATGTCGGCATGCTCTACATCTGCTTCCTTCAGCACGCTCGTAACTATCCGAAGACACCTGTAACAATAACACGAGATCATCGTTATGAGACGGCTAGTTCCTACATCGCGACAAGTGTACGTACTTCTTCCATATGGGGTCACACAGCTGCTCAAACTTGCGCCGCATGAGTTTATATGTGAAGGTCGGAATGCCCGCTATATCGTTCACTGTAATATCCGTAAATTCCTCGCTTGACAGCAGGATCTTGGCTTTCTCTACTTCTCGTTTCATCCGTACTAGGTCAGCGTTGCTCACTTGCGCACGTGTAACGTCATGGTGTTTGTACAAGACCTCCAGTAGGTGATCTACCAGGGTGTTATTGATGTCCTCTCCACCCAAGTTCGTGTCACCTCCAATGCCCAGGACTTCAAAACGTCCATCCTCAATACGTAGCAACGATACATCCAAAGTACCTCCACCAAAGTCAAACACCGTGACCAACTTAGTGCCTGAAAGGAAGAGCCCGTACGCCATCGCAGCAGCGGTGGGTTCATTCAGCAACCTGATCGCCTTGAACCCCGCCATCGAAGCACTAGTGATCGTCGCCTTTCTCTGAGAGTCACTAAAATACGCTGGTACAGTGATCACAACATTGTCCAGACGTGTCTTTCCATCTTCAAAGTAAGCTTCAGCCGACGCCTTGAGCTCCGCCAAGACGCACGCAGAGACCTCCTCCGGCTGTATAACTACAGCCTTCTTTCCTCCTCGCTCCACCTGAATAGCCACGTTGCCATGTATAGTAGGTGCCACTTTGTACGTCGCGTACATCCTGGCCACATCCACAGCTTTGCTCTCGAACTTCTGCCCCATCAATCTCTTTACTGAGCGTACAGTGTTCTCCACAGGCTCAGAGGTCTCTAATGCCACTGCTGCATTGCCTGTTTTAACACTCTGACTTGTAGGGTCGAAGCGCACCACTGAAGGCGTCGTGCGGCCACGATCTTCCTTGTTCTTGAGGATCTTGACGTGGTTCCGTTCTACGTGCCACATCCCGACGCCTATAATAAGGCATAGAATAGAGTATTAACACCACATGCAGGTATTAGCTTATTGTTCAACGTACAGGAGTTGGTCGTGCCCAGATCGATGCCCAGGCAGATGGATCCATTGGCAAAGCGCTCGCTCGCGCTGCCCCAGCTGTCGTACGTGTGTCCTGTTGACATTTTTGCACTTTGACTGGTGCGTACTATAGATAACATTTCAACCAATGCAACACCTATGAATCTCCCTTTTATCCAATCATCATTCAACAGAGTGATGGTCCTCTTTACCCGCGCCCATTCCACATTCCGCATTCAAACGCGCGCACTGCAACATCAGCATGAAGGTGGTAGGATCTCGATCAGGTACTCGCGGCTCCTTCAAGCCCATCAACGCGCATTTCCAGCCCGCATCAGATCTCGCCAAGACACAGACTCACCCTGATGCCATCGACTTGACGCTAGAGGCGTCTCCCCAAAGGACCGACGCCAAAAGCGCCCACGGGCCTTTACGAAGACTCGGGCGACGAGACGGAGAACCACAAGGCTAATACGGCGTTAGACTTGATACGACAGAGCAGACAACGACCAGCAACTACAGATAGCAAGAAACGCGCTCGAAAAACCATTCGATCGTCCTCCAACGTGTTTGATTTGACTGAGAAAGAGCCTAATGACCTTCTATCAAGAGCTAACAAGGCGGTGTTCGGCAATAGCAACTTCAGGATGAACCAGAGACAGGTCATTGAAGCAACCATGAGAGGTGAAGACTGTTTCGTGCTTATGCCCACAGGAGGAGGCAAGAGCTTGTGCTACCAGTTACCAGCAGTTCTTTCTCGTGGAGTAACTATTGTAGTGTCGCCGTTGCTGTCATTGATTCAAGACCAAGTCACAGCGCTGATACAGAATCCAAGATGTGGCATACCTGCTGCATTCTTGACGAGTCAGACAGTGCTGACGTTGAAACGCTCGATCACAGCGGAGTTGAGACGACCGACGCCAAGTGTCAAGCTGCTGTATTTGACGCCGGAGAAGATTATCAAGTCTATGGAGATGATGGACTTGATAGAGACCTTGCATCGGAACGGCATGCTGGCGCGGTTTGTGATTGATGAAGCTCACTGCGTGAGTCAGTGGGGACACGATTTTCGACCAGAGTATAGCCAGATGGGAATTCTCAAGAAAACGTTCCCGGACGTACCGGTCATGGCGTTGACTGCCACGGCGCCGCCAAAGGTGATTAAAGGTGTGCAGCGGTCGCTGCATATTACGAAAGGATCAGTTTTCTCAATGAGCTTTAACCGTCAAAATCTGAGCTTTGAAGTGCGAGACAAGCCTCGAGGTGATAAGAAAGCCATGGAAGAGCTCTACAAGTTGATATCGACCACTTTCCCGCCTGATGCTGTCGGTATCGTTTACTGCATGACGAAGCAAGAGAGTGAGGACGTGGCCAACTATCTCTTTGATCGAGAACTGAGCGCGGACTTTACCACGCTGGACAATCCGGTACAAACCGTCACATGGTACAAGAGGCCTGGCAGACAGGTCAGCTTAGCATCGTATGCGCTACCATTGCTTACGGCATGGGCATCAACAAACCCGACGTACGCTATGTGATCCACTTCTCGGTAGCCAAGTCCATCGAAGGCTATTACCAAGAAGCTGGCCGAGCTGGTCGAGACGGCAAGCCATCACAATGCATCTTGTTCTACAGCCCGCGCGATATTAGCAAGATGCGAAACATTCTGAACATGCCAACAAAGGCATGACGAAGAAAACGAGAGCAGTGCATATGGAGAAACTCAAGGCGATGGGCGAATACTGCGAGGACGAAACGACCTGTCGTCGCCAGCAGTTGATCTCGTACTTCGGTCAGACTTTCAACCGCTCGGACTGCAACTGGACCTGTGACAATTGCCGCCGCACGCAGCGCGCTGCCCAAATGGGTCGTCGCTAATTCGTCAGGTAGTAGCAACGTCTCCCATCCCAGTAACAGGTGGACAGAGCAAGTAAAGTTTCTATTGACGGGATGTAGTGACGGATGCTTGTTAATCGTTCCATTGCTTCTTGCACTGCACACACTTGTAGAAAGTCGTGGAAGGCTCGTCGGCCGACCGGATCTGGATCTGCATGAAGTACGCTTTGTTGTACTCGCAGTGAGGACAGCGCGCTACAAGAAGATACAACCAAGACACACGAATGCCGAATGAGTTAACGCTGCCCAGCTCCAGCACAGCACACTACAAGACAATTCAGACGTACTCTCGGTCTGGTCGACATTCTCCCAAGCTTCATCGCCTCCAAGTACGTCGTCCACCTGCTTGCGTTGCAACGGCACCTTCTTCTCCACCTTCTCGTTGATTTGGAACAAGTATGGACATGTTTGACAGAAGAAGCGCATGCCGTCCGACTGCATCACACAAGAAGGTACATAAAGCGTGAGATTTAAAGTCACAGCGCAAGCAACAAAGAAGAGATGACGTACATCAGGCTCCACGAGCAGGATGTTGCCGCAGCACGGGCAGAAGTGCATGATGGATGGATGGAGCGGCGCAAGACGTTGAAAATGCGTCAATAGCCTCTTCACGCATGCGATTGGCGCAAATATATGATTATCAGCCAACCAGATGACAAGACGGAGCTATTGCCCAATCAAAGCGCATCAAGCAATAGCATTTCTACGGCCACACAAGGATGGCAGATGCAACGCCAGTAGCTGCGGCTGTGACCGCTGCCTGGACGCGGTGGCAGCGATATCACGACTTACATTGTGGTAGTCGAGAGTTGGACGTCGCGGAGACTGAAGCGCAATTCGAACTGGTAGCTACAGGCCTCGCTCTGAGCGATGATCAAGTGAACACTCTCTTTGTGGATGGCGCACAGCCGTTCGTGACTTTGCTGACGCCCCTACCCACTGGAAATGACGCCCTGAAGACCAGAAAATTCCACTTTACGCTGGTAGTGGCAGCTATGCTACTGGACCAGTATCTACATCGTGTTGCTGCTTCAGAAGAGGTTGCAAGTACCCTGCTGACAGGAACGCTGACCCGTGAGGTGCTTCTGCCTGTGCTGCAGTTTCAACGCTATGCTTCTCTTCATCATGCAGTATTGGAGATGATTCAGACGCTTTTGCAACTGGCGGTTGGAAGCAGTTGTGCCGAGGAGTCTGTGATGGAGATTTTGGTCAAGTTCGAAGCCTCCTCTTTGGGCATGGAGACGTTGATGGGGCGCAGGTTGCTGAACAAGCGACTGATGAAGATGTCCTATCTGTTGATCTGAGTTACATTTCACTTTGCAGTTTGTTAGAACTACTGTTGCAACAAAAGATGGAGGAGAATGCCATGAAGGAGCTGGTGGAGCTCTCGATGGAGATATGCACCCGCGCTACGTCGGACTGGAGGCAACATCCTCAATTCCTGCGCGCTGTAACTGTGCATATTGTTCCTGCACTCCTGGTTGGATTCTGCACTAGCGAAATGGATGCTGCTACTGCGATGCCTAAGAGAGTGTTGAACATGGTGGTGAACGCTTCTATCCCACTTGAAAAATCGTCTAGCAAATCAGCTTTTCCCCAAGAATTGCTGTACCTGGTGTGCATTTTGATGCCACAAGCCCCACGCGACTTGATAGCCGATATGAGGCTGCAGCATCTTGTCTGCTTTGCATTACGTCACAATGACCCTTTGCTGCGTAAGCAGGATTGCACATTTTGAAGGTTGCTTTCTCCCATTGTGCTCTGTTGTCGAATCCGCTTAAGAAAAATACCAAGACAAAAATGGCTCAAAACATGGGAGAAATGTCACGAAACCAGCAGCGTTGTGGGTAGATACATGGCAAAATTTCCTCACAGCCTCTGAAGTTATTCAGATGCACCACGAGCAGCACCTGATTGAGCAGGTGTGGCCACAGGTCGATGACCTACTAGCGCGCTACTTGATCGTCCCCGTCGTTTTGAAGCAGCAAGAGAAAATGCGCATAATGATGACTGGCCTGTGGAGCTCACCTTCGAATGGATGCAGAGTTTACTGGTGCGGTTGTTTGCTCATGACAATCCAGTCGTTAAACGCTTGTTCCTTTCCAACTTCATGGAATCTTGCACACAAGCCTGGCAGCTTTGGGAGAAGCAGCGTAGTGCCGATCAAGTTGCTGATCAGACAATCTCCTTCGCCTGCGCTCCAGCTTTTCAGCGTTTTGTGCTTGTCCGCGTGTTGCGTGTCTGCAACGACCCTGTGCTTTTTAAGCATGCACATCGTGCACGCTTCCAGGCTTTGCTTGCCGACTTCCTGGCTTCGTTCCTCGCTTTTCAGCTGGCGCACAATGAGAAGGATAATGTCCTGGATGAATTTGTTACTGCAATTGAGGAGTCAATCTTTGGCGAAGGCGCTGAAAACCACTCCCCTGAGGCACTTCTGAGCATGCTGCAAGTATTCCAGTCTCCTCGTTTAGTGAATGCTGCCTCCTCCGTGTCTACAAAGATGTTATTGAGCGCAACAGCAGTTGACCGGCTGCGATTCTTGCTGGACATACATGCGATGCAGTCCTTCTCACAAGCGATGCGAATAAGGATGCTTGATGCACTGACTCATGCACTCACTGGAGGCTTTGTCTGCGTTTCATCGCTGTCACTATTCGCCCTGGCACGAGTTCTGAACGTCTTTCCTACGTCAAGCTTGATGACAAATGATGGCGATGCGCTATTATGTTTTCTAAAGTGGCTAAAATCCCCCATTCAAACGGGTAGCTCGTACAGCTTCCTGCCGGCGCTTACTACTGCACTTCGTGGGTATTTGATGCCACAAGCAAATGGAAATGACGGCTCAGAAGATGTGCTGAGTGCTACTCAGCTTGCCCGATTGCTGCTCTTTACAGCAGAAGTTGTCACTGAGACCACCGAGACTTGTCTTTATGGTGAAATGCCCGAAGCAAATCGTACGGTGAAAGTGTTGTTAAAGATCTCTCTTGGTGAATTGACTTCTATGACCTCGAAAGATAAGCTCGATGATTCTCGCCTCGTGCTCCTGGTCGCAAAACTTGAAGAACAAGTCGAAGCACTTACTTGTACCCGTTCCTCTTTGCCAGCGCGTTCACGTTTCGTCTTTTCTTTTCAACGCAAGACCTTCTACCGAGTGGGCGATGGACAAGTGAGCTGTGCACGTCTGTTTGTTGCTGCCATGGCAGTCACACGACAGTGGTTGGATAACGTCTCATCTGTAGCAGAACTTGGTTGTGTGGATTCTGATGATCATTCCAAGGACGATACCATGGACTTTGTGACTTCTGCAGCATTTGTGCTTTCTCAACTAAGTGTGCACACGATGAATGAGAATGGCGAGCTGCGTAATTTGGATGCTCTCGGCGAGCTCTGTGATGATCTTAAAAGTGTGCTATCTGCGGCTGCACATGGGACGGTTTTTGACCTAGCTTTAGCTGCGAAGTGCTTGTCCATTGTGGCGGCCAACGCTGCTGCCATCGACTCACTGGGTGCCTTTGAAAGTGCGCGCATAATACCCCTTTTGCTCGATCTTGACACAAGTCGACGATACAGCGGAAAGGTTGATGCGCGATGTGCTATCAGTTTGGCAGCGAGCAAGTGGGTACTGCTTCACCGTGTTATTCAAGCCTCATCTTTCATTGACACGGAGCTTTTGCGGACTACGCTTGACGCGTGCGTGCATGCTCTACCGACTGCAGGCATGGACCCATTGGCATTGATCCAAATGGTGCAGGTACTCTCACTCGCTCTATCGCAATTAGCTGGGCCGCTTGCAAGTGGCTCCGATGGAATTGAACGCCTGGATAGCCTCCTCGAGGAAGTTTGGAGTGCGTACAATGACAGCAAGGCTAAACCTGACGCGCTCACCCGAGCTGTGATTACTTGCATGTTCCAGCCGGTCTTCATACTTCGTGCCGAGCTGACCACGACGATGAAGCACTGGATCACAGAATTTATTCGCTTCGGTGCGCGCCATCGACCCAATGTGATATTTCACTTAACCTGTCGGTTGTGTCAAACCTGGCGCGCACATCCTACGTCAGCTCTCCGCTTCGCAGACGAGCTTGTCGAGCTGCTGCTTTACAAGGAGCCCCTTATTGATGAGAAGGAGCAGTTGACGATGGATTCTAGTGCTCCGTATCAGGGGTTTCAAGGTTTCACTCCACCCACTAACACAGAGGCTCAAATGGCGGCCATTGCAGGCCATGCCAAGGACAGGTTCGTACGACTGGTGGTGCTATGCTTCTTGAACGATGTGGCTGTAGAAAGCTGTGCTTCAACATTGGAGACGCAAAGACTTATGGATGCTTTACTCTCGCGGCTGCTAACACTCAATGCTAGCCCAGACTGGCAAAAGCAGCACATGCTCAATAGTGATGGCTTTGGCAAGAAACTACGGTCGTGGCAGGCGCTGTGCATTATTAGTGCTCATACTACACAGCAACAGGTGGCGACGCATTTGCCTGCACTCAAGATCGCCTTTGCAGTGCCTCAGCTTCCTAGCGTGCGTTACTATATGGAGCTGTTTGGCATGCGGCTAGCCACAAAATATCCACTCGACATCTGCGACGGGCTTTGCTGCCTATGCTTCGTGACGCAAATCTGATGCCACAAGTGGGCGCGTCTCTGCTTCTTGTATCAGCGTATCTCGTGAATCACGGGCTAGACAACGACGAGCTAGACCTCGACTATGGTGAAGTCCTGGAAACGATGCTGCCATGGCTTAGCACGTCACATGGGTATACCCGGGTTTTAGCTCAGTTCCTGCTGGCCAAGGTGCTGCCTCGCCACGTGCACAAACTCCGGCTTGCTTCAAGCGATAATTCGCCTGGTCTACGCTTTCTGGTGGGAACTGCGCAATTTTTGAGCGAGAACAAAGAATGTAAACGAATGCTGCGTCGACAGGCGCGCCAGTTAGAGGATTTCCATCCCGATTACGAGAGTTCGTTGCTTGGGATGCTTTCATCAGGCTTCATCAGCGAGTTTGGTGAGCTTCTACCGCGCGACGAGGCTTTACGCTTTAGTGAGCAGCTTAAAACTGCTATGAACGAGCTCTACGCACAGTACCAGCTTGAGAACTTCCACAAGTGGCGTCGTCTGACGCAACCGGAGATACACCAGCGGTATCAGGATCTGAATCAGCCGGTGGTGCACTCACAGTTCAACGTAAGATCGACACGACAGCGTTGCTGCTTGATGATAATGCGCTTCCTGCAGTGATGCGTGCTGACTTTGACGCTGCTCGGCGCGGTGGCGTCTTAAATGCTCGTTCTCGACCACGGCAACCGATCATAATGTGCGCAAGCCTGGTGGATAAGGTCCCAAATCTTGCAGGACTGGCACGAACCTGTGAGATTTTTAATGCTCAGAAACTTGTAGTGCCCAATCTGCGAATGACTGAGCAGGACGCCACTTTCGCCACTGTGAGCGCTACGGCGCACAAGTGGATACCACTAGAAGAGGTTCGACCACAAGGCAACGATCTGCGTGAGGCGCTGCTTCGATGGAAGCGCGAGGGCTACGATCGTGGCCGTGGAGCAGACAGCGTCTAGCGTGAGTCTTGCCAACCACACCCTGCCGCGTAAGATGGTGGTTGTGTTGGGTCGTGAGAAGGAAGGCATTCCTGTGGATGTACTGCAGCTCGTGGACTTATGCGTTGAAATCCCTCAATTCGGTCTCGTTCGCTCGCTCAATGTCCATGTGAGCGGAGCACTTCTCCTGTGGGAATACACTCAGCAGCAGCTCCTGTCAGGAGCAATTGAATCGACTCTGTAGTCGAAATGTTGACTTTTCTGTGGATATGGACTGTGGGTTGGTCTTGTTAATGCAGTTAATGCTGGGATAGAATAGAGGATGTGGAGTGTTACTCAGATGACCACCTTACTATGACGCGGCACCATCCGCTTCAATGTTGATCATTAGCATCGAGAAATGGTTATCGTGGTGGTTGTTGACGATCATGAGGTGGCCGTTTTACGCGCCCTCTGGTGATAGCCGCATGTGCATGAAGCAAGCATTCACTCTGTAAACATCATATCTACGCCGTGCTACAAGTAAGAGCTCACTCGCTGACACTTCTCATTTTGCCACCCCCAGCACTTCCAGTCTCTTCATCCAATGACTAAAGTTTACCTTCGACCACGTCCGCTCGCCGACTCGGAACAAGGCGATGAAGTTGTCGAGTACGTTGTCGAAGATCGCGGTATTCGCGTGGTAAACGCATCCAAGCACTTTAAAAACTTCACCGGCATCCTTTCAATGACCAACAGCGAGGCCTATACCCAAGCTATCAGTCCACTGGTACCAGCGATGCTGGCTGGCAGCACCTCGTGCTGCTTTGCATATGGCCATACCAATAGTGGCAAGACGCACACGATCTTCGGGTATGGTGATGAACTCGGTATGTGTCAGCGTCTTCTCCAAGACCTGTTCGAACAGAGCGATGGTGGGTTGCTTATGCAAGTCCGTTTTTACGAACTGTACAACAGCAAAGTGTTTGACTTGCTGAACAATCGACAGCCCGGCTTCGTTCGTCAAGATGGTGATGGTACAATTCACGTGCGAAGTACTACGACGATGGGACCGAACGGCGAAGTCCTGACACAATCTCTTCATGCCGGTTATGCGGACTCTGCTAATGCTGTAATTGATATTATCCGTAAGGGTAAGAGTATTCGCGCTGAGGGGACCTCGGAGCTGCACCATCAGAGTAGTCGCTCCCATGCAGTCCTCGAGCTTGAGATTGTCACTCCCGCACTTGCTCAATCTCGGCAAGAGGTGGCGCTAGCGCAAGCTCGTGTCGTTCCGCTCGGAAAAGCTCGCGATGACTTGTACATTGCCATACAAAGTCAGCTGTACACATTTGTCAACGGAAAACATACCCTTTCTGGTGTGCAGCCAACCCAAGAAGACCAGGATAACCTCAACAAGCTGCAGGCCCAAGTAGATACTGCTGAGGCTGAAGTGACAGCCAAGAAGGAGCGAGTCATTGCTGAAAAGGCAAAGTATCCCGGCGGGATGTTCGTGCTTGTTGATCTTGCTGGTGCGGAGTACATGGGGAGGGATTAGCACGCACTCCTCAAGAGCGGAAAGAGGCACGTGAGATCAATTCGAGCTTACTCGCGTTGAAAGAATGCATCCGGGCTCAGTCCCAAGGTACAGACCATATTCCATACCGGAACTCGAAGTTGACGATGCTGCTCAAGTGTTATCTCGCTGCGGAAAATGTGGAGTCCACGGTGATGATCACGAATGTTTCATCTGCGGTAACACATCTGCGCAAGGTCCTAGATTCGATCGGATATGCGGCACTAGTGGCCAGTGCGTTTAAAAGCTAATGTTTAGCAACCCGTGAAAGGCAACCGAAAGCAGCGCCTCTGATGTCAAATCGACTTGAAACACAGTCACGCGATCATGAATGATTACCGTGACAGAAATTCTGATGTCTATTTAGGCTGATTGCTTCAATATCAATATGGCTTTAGCATTGAGTCTTCGTTGTCTTGGATCAAGAGTGGCGTTGCAGCAAGCTCGAAGTGCGTGGGAAGTGCAATTAATCCTCTAGCTGTGACTTGGGTTGGACGGTCGAGTTGCCCTTTTGAAGTGAATACCTCGAATTTCTAGCACTGGTGACATTGTTGTGACCGGGCTACGTAATTCTTGACGCTGTCTGTGTTTGCATGGAATTGACGGCGACGTCGAGAGGCGTTTCATTGAATGCAGTGTTGGAGGAGGTGGGGATTGTAAGTCCAGCTACAGTTCATATCCAAGATCGAACAACGGAGTTATCACTTCGATCAAGAAAAACTGGTATGCGAATGTGGTAGAGTACCTGGATGAGAGGATAAGCTATCCGATTCTGGATGTGATGCTCGGCGTGTTGATGTTTGTTCTGCAGATCATGTGGCCGCGACGACTTTGTCTGCATGGGTACTGGCGGAGGAAGACTTAGCGGTGGTTGAACAAAGTTTCTTGGTTCGCGTGGTAGTTCCTGCGAAACATTTGGAACTGCACCAAGAGGGTCTTCTTTCGTCAACTCGGCATTGACTCGTTCATCACTCTCTAAAGACTGCTGAAGGCCTTGATGCTTGATAATCTCAATCTCATCTACAGCTGGAAGTCCGGCGGGATCTAGTTGCTTAAGCCATGGTGATTGAAGCACCTCTTCAATACTAGGGCGCTCTCGAGGCTCTTCCGCAGCATGTTGGTGAGTAGCTCCTGTGCTTCTGGTGAAACAACGGCCGCATCCAGCGGATCATATCCCCCTCGTATGATCCGGAAAACGACAGCGGGATATGACGGGGCGGCAAAGCAGGACGTCCTCCGGACAGAAGTTCATACAACACACAACCGAGCGACCAAATATCTGTCGCGAAGCCGTAGGATTCACCCTCTAGCAGTTCCGGGCTCATATAAAGTGGCGAGCCCACAACCGTAGTAGCCAAGTTTGGTTCGTCCACCTCGCTTTCAGTAGCTCCACTTCGTGGGATCAGCTTAGACGTACCGAAGTCACCGAGCACAACGCGCATCGACCGGAAGAGAAACAGATTGCTGCTCTTGATATCACGGTGCATGACACAGTGGGCTTGCAAATGACTAACGCCAAGTGCGATCTGCATGAAAACCCGGCGTACATTCTTTTCGTCAGTCGATGTGAGGTCGCCAGTGTGCAGATGTTGCTCGAGGTCTCCGTTATCTGCATGTTCAAGTACGAGCACAAGAATCTGTCCATTTGTTGAGCTAGACGTATCCGACACATCCGATTGAGCCCAGAAGGCCTCCCGGAAGCCCACAACATTCGGATGCGCTGGCAAATGCTTCATCACTTCTACTTCGTTAAGACATTGTTCTCTGTCGGAGCAATGCCACATCATAATGGCAAGAAACATCAGCTAAATATGCCTCAGCAAAGTCGAGCCAATTCACGTACCGCTCGACTGGGGATCGGAATGTCACGTCGACCTCTTTCATGCAAACATGCTCTCCACTTTCGACGTGCTCACACAGGAATACCTATCAGAGAATTGAGGTAAGAAACCACAATTCACATCGAGCTAGGCACCAGTGTTCAGCCGAACAAAATTCGAGCTCACATCTGCGTAGGAACCGCGTCCAATATGAGCAAGTCTTTTGTACTCGCTTCGTGACTTGGTCGGGAGGTCATCAGTCGTCTGCATACTTCGGCAGAATAATTACTATTGTCACGCAGAGAGTAAGAGCGATATGTGGCTGGTCTTATCCCGTGGATGATCAATGGCACGCTATTCCTGGTGGCTCAATGGGAGGATGAGAATGCGTGTCATTCGACCTGCTTGTCATTCGACAATTCGCAACCATGGTGGCAAAGCGTCCAAGACCGAACGCGGAAGACGACCTAGGGTCTCGTTTGTAAGAAGAAGCCGTGAACGACATCGTGTCAGATCTCGCGCACTTGTCGACGGAAACGAAGAGATGACATCTAGACGTGACAGCGCGGCATGAAGCGAACGCCGACACAAACGTGAGTGTTGTCAAGACCACGCTCAAGTCGTTCTGAACGGAACAAGCCAAGACGTTGCTGTGGGAGAGCGTGCTCAAGGACATGAGCAAGATGGTAACCGAAGCGTACGGGCTCGCGAATATTCACGTTGTTCGACTGTGTCATCTCAGACAGCCTGTGGAATCCTTGAGCGGTCATTCTTCCATCGATGCTTGTCGACTGTTTCAAGTGGAAGACGTCTTGGGGTCGTATGTGAAAGTATATAGCTCGTGGATGTCAACACAGCGCAGCTCTGCAGATGGAAACCAACTCTAAGAATGCTGTCAAGCTTAACTTTTGGAGACGGTTCCTTAAACAACTCAAGCGCTGTTACGATATCAAGGGAGGAGAGGCGTACGAGGTGTTGAAAAGCATTCTTGATCCAGTCTACGAAGGCGATGATGCTGAAGTGCTGGCATGACGAGAACGTATCCCACAGAAACGCAATGGTAAGCTTAACGACCAAGCACATTTGCTTCTTCCGTTGACGTACGTGTTCCTTTCCGACATTGAGGAATGGAACGGTCGAAATCAAGCAACACCTGAGTTCAAGGAGATCCATTCGTTCAGTGTGCTCCCGTTCAAGAAAGGCTTCGAGTGCAGCCATTTCACGATGTCTAACCTCGGTCTTCGTGCATTGCTAAAAAGAGCTGGTATTGATGTACTAGATGAAAACGTTTGGATTCCAGAAGCAGACACGTGGTGGCGCAATCTCTTAAATGTCAAGAAGTTCGAAACAACCAACCGGAAGTTTGTGGGCATGGTTTTGACAGACGGCAAGGCAGTCAGCATCGCCGTGCGCAAGCCGAAGCGATAAATTGTCGAGTGATCGCTGAACGAGAAAGACTACATCATGTGGGGTCTAGATCCTGGTCGAAAAGATTTGTTTGTGACGACGAACCAGTTTGGTGAGAAGATTTCTTGTTCGACACGTGACTTCTATGAAGACGCCCACTACAAGGAGAGAAACAACAACAACAAAAGATCTGGGAAGCCAATCATGCTGACGTTCTCGAAGCCGTTCACAACATGCCAACGAAGAAGACTGCAGCGTTGGGCCGTCAGGAAGAATACGTCAGGTTCATGATCCCACGCATGGATATGTTGCTGACGTTCCGAATGACGAAGTCGTTTCGTAAACTGAGATTCCGCCGCTACAAGCTCGCGAAGAAGAAGCTGCGAGAACTCTGTCTGAAGTTGACTGCGCAAGCCGGAAGACGGACGATCGTCGGCTTTGGAGACTGGAGCAACAATGCCATGAGTAGATTGATCAAGAAAACTCGGCAGGTTCGGTGAAGGGATTTGAAAAGGAACTGAAGAAGTACTGCAGGATGGAACCCATCGACGAGTTCCGAACCAACAAACTTCATTCGGTGTGTCATCACGAGATGAAAACCCAATACTGTCGACGCGTTTGCAAAGACGGCATCGAGCGTACGTTGAAGGTTCACAGCGTACTCCATTGCACCAACAATGGCTGTCATGGTATGACTGTGAACCGAGATGCAAACACTTCGAAGAACATGCTGGTGCTTCTCATCGAGTGGAAGATTCGTGGTCGTCCAAGACCACTTGCGTTCTCCAGACCGGGAATGTAAAAAAGGCAAGTGTCCACGAGTGCCTTGGCGCAGCAATGTGTTGAAGAGGCTCGTAGCAATCTCCCTAGGATAGCCTGCTCAGGTTTTATTATCTTGCTTGCTGGGTGTAGGTAGGTAGGCGCCAGAATGTCGGGAGAAACTCTCATTTTAGGGGGTGATATTCTCGGTGAAAAGCATAATAACATGGATTAGCTGGTTGATCGGCAGCTATACAGGCTTCCATCTTAGCCCCAACGAAGTGCCTCCCTCCAGAGTGGAAGCATTTGATCGTGCTTTCCAACACCTTGTATGGGATCGACGGCGGTTCTTCATGGACAGAGTGGCCTGCCAAACCTTGACTTTGGTGGCACACAGATAGCTGCAAAGGTACAACACCGAAGAGTTAGTTGCTAATCGTTTCCTCGCTTCATTTTGTGGCAGTCGCACCGTCCCGTGGATGTCCTTGGAATACCCTGTAGTTAGAGGCTTGGTTGACAATACCAGCGTCGCCATGTCAGCTAGTGCTGCGTTCTAAGTGTAGCAAAACAAGCAAAGCTCAGTCATGACGTCACAAGCTCACAATTGACGTATAATGCAGCCTTACGCGTGATCTTGAACCAGGAAGATCCGTATCCGCATGGCTGAGGAGCACAACGTTGGCAGACCCCTGAGCAGAGCAACAAACATATCAAATCATACCGCATAGACCACTCAAATGAACCTGCAAGACTCACGTTCTTCTCGTGCGTCAATGTCTTGCAACTACGCACAAAGTCGAGCACCGCAGCATCTCCAAAGTGCCACTTGAGTGCGCTGACATCATCCAGCACAATTGACACGCCTTCACCATCGTCTAATGCCTGACCGACAAAAGTCCTCAACGTGTCAAATACTATTGTCCAGTGTGTCTGAGAGCCATTCTTGGCCCCAGATCCAGACCAATCCAATAGTTTAAGCTGCTTCTTGGCTTGGCAAGCTGCAAAGTTCACGCCCTGCATTCAATACCCACATCATCATAGCGTAAGACCCTACGTTCGTATAGACAGAGTGGTGTACACACGCACCAGCTTGCGTCCAACCGCTGCATAATGCTCAGGAGTATTGGCACTGGCCACGAAACACACACGATGGCCAGCCTTGAGGAATAGCGACGCGAAGTGGTGCACCATGAAGGCCCCACCAGCATCAACATAGTCCTGAAGCAGCACCAACTCCTTGAGGCGCCGACGTCGGCGTCCAGACCAGCGAGTCGCCAAGATGATACAGCGCCTCCGCCATCCGATACGTTTACACACAGATAATAACTGAGACCGTAAACAATGTGCTGGTACAACGAAGAGCGGAGGCACTTCAACCGAAACAGATCACTACGTTTTCATTCAACACATATCGGATACAAACTAATCGGTTTACTACTAAAATGCGTGTTCGTTCTTGTCCTCTGCGCGTCGAGGAGCCCTGCCGTGTTTAAACGCCAAGGTACTTGAAAAGAATGTGGCCTGCCGCCATGAGGAACATGCCCCCAAAGTCCCTGCCGATACGAGGTGCATACGCCCATTGGCATACATGTAGGCAGTTGGAATGATCTCCTTCATAGCGATCCCCGCTAACATTCCTGCCGATATACCGTACAGAACCCCTTGTGTCTCGTTGTCAGCGTCCATGCCCAACGATGCGAATGCAATGAGCCCACCGATATGCTGCGCGATAGCTGACAACAAACACCACAGCAAACCGCGACAAGTGCTACCAGTTGCAAAGTAAATCGGAGCGGCTACAGCAATACCCTCCGCGAGGTTGTGTAGACCAATGCCAATTGCGAGGGACAGACCGATCCACGCATGCTCGGAGGACGCCACGAAAGTGGCAATCCCTGCCGGGATATTGTGGATGGCCACTGCGATGGCGCTGAGGATACCCATACGCTGGAGTTTCTCCTTGGCGGCCTCATCCATCTTGATAAACACGTCACTGCCCTGGTTCGGGACGAGCTCAACGGGTGGTTTTATTTCCATGGGGCCATCTTCGAACGAGAGACGCTCAGGCTGCATGCGCGTAGTACCGTTGGAGTTCTGCCCGGGAGTGAGCTGCTTCACGATAAAGTCCACGAGGTAGCTGACGAGGATTCCTCCTCCGAAAGCTCCGGTTGCTGCTAGCCAGGCATTTCCCACAATGTCATTGCTTTCACCCGATCCGCTGCCACTTTCGTCTGCATCGCTGGTAAACGCGTCTGTGAACTCTTGGAAGGAGCTGGCGAATAGCACGACCAGCGCCTGGAAGATGATGACGCCGCCGGAGATACTCAACAGGACGGCCATGGACATTGGGGTCGCCAACTGGAGCAGTTTGTTACTATAGATCACGGTGCCACCCAAGATAACGCACATCGCGGCCAGAGCATTGAGTCCGAAGGTCGCCGTCAGGTCAAGATGGCTCTCCTCCTCGATCGCCATATCTGCTGTTTAGTGTGCTGGTGCTGGATGCAAAATGAAAGTGACTTGCACCGGCGAATGCCGGAGTCGCCATTCTTTTGGCTACTTGTCGAGGTTCAGATATCGTCGAAAGTTCGAGCGAGAGCGCAACCTGCTCCATGCAAAGTGAGTAAGCGCGCTGAACGCAGATGCACCTACGAGTAACACGAAGGATAGGCTTAAGGTAGCGGTTAGTTAAGAACGAGTGGGAGTCTGTGCTTGCCTAACGTTGATGTCTTAGGCGAGGTGAAGAGGTTCAGGACGACCTTAGTCATGCCGTTCTAGATAGTAGGTTGAAGCTGGTGTTGGATGTGATGGCAGAGCGGAACACACTACTGGACACCAATTCCGTCCATTGTCTTGTGAGTTGCTCGCCACGCAGCTGGAAAGGCCTCTTAAAGGCTGGATGTTAGTCGACTGGAGACGGCGGTCGTCATGTGGACGAAACGATATCAGTGAGGTATACCCTTCGGTGAAGTATGTGTCGGACTTGTCGTAGCCACCTTTTACGGAGACTTTGAAAAAGAAGTCACGATTGCACGACTCCGGTCTCTCGCCACACGTTGCACTGACAACCATCAAGAATGATCGTGGTCTGCAGTGAACGTAGATTACACTCCAATGTACTTGAAGAGAATGAGACTGGCGGACATGAACACCATCCCAAAGAGTGCGCCAGCGGAAACCAAGTGCACTCGTCCATTCGCGAACACGTGCGCGGTGGGCAAAACGTCTTTGATGTTGATGCACGTGAGCATGCCCGCCGTGACGCTGTAGAGCACGCCATGAGAAAAGTTATCGGCGTCTCGGCCCAAAATGCCAAATGCCAAAAAACCACCGAGATGCTGAGAGATGGACGCCACAGCACACCACACAATGCCTCTCCACCTGCTGCCGGTGGCGAAATACACAGGTGTTGCAACTACAATTCCCTCAGCAACGTTGTGCAGCCCAACGCCGATCGCAAGCGTCAATCCAATGAAAGTGTGCTCCGAAGACGCCACCATGGTGGCGACCCCTTCTGGTATATTGTGGATTGAGATCGCGATGACATTCAAAATGCCCATTAGCTGCAGCTTTTCCTTGGTGCCTTCGTCCATCCGTAAGAAATGGCAGCTTTGCATGAGATCCACGGGAGACTTGAGTTCAGGTGTTCCAGCCTCCACAGCCGCTAGAGAAGCCTGAAACGTATCACCAGCATGCATCTGAGCGAAAACACTTTGTCGCTGGCTGGGGGTCAACTTCTTCACAAGCAGACCCAGGCAGTAGTTAACCACGATGCCGACACCAAAGCAGCCTGTCGTCATTGACCATGCTTCGCCTGTAACCTTGTTATCCATCTTATCTCTCTTCCCGTCGTCACTGAAAGCATACACGAACTCGAAGAACGCATTTCCGAAGAGCACCACGAGGGACTGGAAGAGTATGATACCGCCAGAGAAACTAAGCAAAACGGATATCGCACGAGGGTTCACAACCCGAAGGAGATATTGACTGAAGACGATGAATCCACCTAACAAGGTGCCCAACGATGCTCCGAGGTTGATCTGGAACGCTGCAGCGACATCCATGATCTCTTTGGTCACCATAGACAGCAAACGCACCGTTAAAAGCAAATTCAGATTTGGCTGTGACTAGTGTGTTAACATCTTCTGATAACCGAAAACTTTATCTGTCGACTGGTGCGAGTCCAGCGACGATGGCCAGCGAATTCTTCACTTGCCTGGTCTACAATCGTCAGCCAAGTGACACGATATTACTGCTGCCTGCCGTCAACTAACGTGTTTCGAGAAGCCAGGCGCAACTGAACTCAGACTTGGCTGGTATCTACTATCCCTGTCCAGAAAGTTGACTCGAGTCACGATAGCTTTGCTGGTCGAAACGGACTCAACAGTCGATGACACCCATGTACAATGGCTTTAAAACGTGTTAACCTTTACGACAGACACGTTGTAGTCGCTAAAAGACTGCCGACTGGACATGCTTGCTCTTCTTTGGTAGGGATCCTCCAGATACTTCGTCGTATGGCGAGAAATACGGCTGGGCAGTGCCGCTTCCTGCTGCAGAGGACTGAGCTTCTTGCGCCTCCTTCGTGAATTTGAACGCTGTACGCGTGGGAGGTGGCGACGGAGGGCGGAAAATCTTAGACTGCTGCTGATCATGCTTTCCAGTGCCTGGCGTAATGGGTCGTGCCAAAGTCGGTAGTGAGGTTTGTCGGCCAACTGCGCCAAGGCTGGACTTGGGGCGTTCCTTGCCGACAGACTTGATAGGCGAGCGTGAAGGTGACCGTGAGCCAGCGGATCGATTACTTGCTCCGCCATTGAGAACCTTTTCGATCTTCTTGGACGCCTGATGCCATTTTTGGTGATCTTGACGTTCTCCATGGTCCGCATGATCAAATCGCGCTGAATCTTGGTTTTGATTGCAAGCTGCTTGCGGCGGTGTACAAGAGCATCCTTTTCGTCCAGCATGTGCTGTGTCCGTACCTCGGTATCTTGCATCTTGCGCAACATTTCCAGTCGTTGATATTCCTGAATACGCTTCATTCGCTCCACCTTATCCAGCTTGAGCTGTGCCTGAAGCTTTCGGTACTCACTGCGTAGTGTACGCTGGTCCTGTTGATTCCTTTGCACTTGCTGCACGTTGAGATCATTTTCGCGTTGACGCTCTAACAACTCTTCTTTCTTTCGTCCTTCTTCACGCCGAGCCTCCTCGAGTACTAGCTGGCGCTTTTTCTCCAGAGCCACTTGCTGTTGTGCTTGCAACTCCCGCGATCGACACTCTTCTTCTTCATGAGCACGACGCAGAGCCTCGCTGGCTGCCTGTTTACGTTGAATGTCTTTTTTCGGGAGGCCTCAAGCTTCTTGGACGCTCGTAAATTGCGGCGAATCCGTTGTGTAACCTCGCGGCGGCGGGCATCCATGACTAAAGCGCGCTCAGCACGCTGTTGTTCGACCATTTCTTCGCGCGCTCTCGGCCAGGTCAAGCTCGCGTAAGCGTTCCTGAACCTCCAGTTGCTGGGCATGGAGGAGAGCATCCGTTTGAGCACGATGCTCTTCAGCTTTAATCTTGCGCTCCTCTTCCCGCTCTCGTGCTTCTATCCGACGCAATTTCTCTTGTCGAGATTTTTCCTCGGCCAAGGCGCGGTCGCGGGCTGCGAGTTGTGCTGCTAACTCTTTTCTTCGTTCTTCCTCTGCATCCTGCTGAGCTTTCTTCTTAATCTCCTTTGCACGTTTATCAGCTGCCAGTTCCTGCGCATAGCGCACTCTCGAACGCTCCATCGCTTCATGTTGCCGTTTTTCACGCTCCATTTTCTCCGCTGCAGCCTGCTGCAATTGATTCATCTTCATCTCAAACTCCAACATCTGCCCCAGCTCGCGCTCTTGCCGCTGTTTAACCTTTTCGAGTCGCTGACGTTCGATATCCAGCAGGGCAGATGAACTTTTCTTTCCAGGTGAGCTAGATAACAATATTGGTGGGCTGCTATTGAGGGCAGCTCGCTTAGAAGACGAAGTCGCTCGTTTTAATCCCGAGACGACAACAACACGAGGGGTCCCCCACTACCGGCGGCGCGATCCTCCGCCTCTAACAATTTGCGCTTTTCATCTCTCAGCGACTGCATCTTCGTGTCGCCGCAACGAATAAGCCTCATGGCGCATACGTTGCGCGGCCGGGGTAACATCCGGGTCGTAAAACGAGTCCAGGTCTCGAATTTTTAGTGTCTCTGGATTAATGCCACAGCGTAGACAAGCTTCAGCTGATCGTGGGGTCAACACAATGCGCTCTGACGGTGGATTTAACCCAGAAGACCGAACGGAACTGAGAGTTGCGAAGATCTCCTCAATCGTCTGAGCACGTGCACCTCGCCGTTTGTGCACCTTGATCTTTTTCTTGGGCTCTTCTTCCTGCTGCTTTGTGCTTTCTTCGGGCTGGAGTACAGCTGTCAAGCTTTCGAGATTCAGGCGTATTCCACTAGTAACCATTTGCTTGGCATCGGTGCCGCCTACAGGGCTCACCTCAGAGGCATCGGGAGGCACCATATTTCTCCCAGTTGTTCTCAATATCTTGGGTGGCGATTACCAGCTTGGAGCCGGTGATGTCGCTGCAAAATAGGTGGCATCATTTTTGTCAGACCCTCGAATTCTCTTTTTTAGGTGACCGCGCCATTCGCGACAGTGCAAGGGATGTGAAAAATAGCTGGAGGCCATTTCTCCTGCTTGAATAAATTTTGTAGATATGCATACACCCTTCGTACATTCTTAGTAGTACCTCTCGGGGTCTTTGGCTGTCAGCACGACGGCACTCGCGTAACATACTGCTCCTCGTGAAAATGAGGAACAGCTCTCACTACGCGGCCTACGGCTTGCGCACTTCCGTCTCGCAGTACCAACGGTAGGTCCGGGCGAATATACTCTGGCCAGTACATGAATTCGAAGCGGCAAAGTGTTGGCAGCGTGGACGGTGAAGTCGTTCGGATACCCGTGACTGAGACACTAGGGTCACCTATTCGCACAATCTTGGCCATTTGTCGCACTTGTCCTGTGTGAATAACCGCCTGGAAGTTTTCACGAAATACCCGTGCATCCGGCAAAAGTGGAGTTCTGCATCAAACTGGCGTGTTGCCATCGGTCGTACACTTGGGTGCACAAGCATCGTGCCTTTCCGGATACGGTGTGTCGTGTTAGTTGGCTGCAGAGCAGACAAGAATCGTACAAGCACAGCACCAGTCTCACCAGCGCTTAGACTTTGAGCGGCCTTGTGCTGCACCTCAATACTCTCCACGGCAACGTCACAAAACTGTCCATGCGAGTTCGGGCCCAGTAGTAAGCGCTCCCCGACGCAAAGTGTCCCAGCCTGTACGAGCCCCGTAACGACTGTGCCCTCGTCCTCAATGTCATACGCTTGGTTGATTTGGAACTCTGCCGGTCTTTTAGCGTTAACTGCCCACACACGTTTGGGCTCAAGCGCTGCCAAGTACCCTTGCAGTACATCGAGGCCACTACCATCCACGCTCGAGACCTGGAACACCGGCACGACTGACGCTGCTGTCATGTTAACTACATCTTCTTTCGATCCTGCGGAACTTTTCGGGGCTAAAATAACTCGCTGACAAGGACAGAATATCTGAAGCAGATCTGCAATTTCGACTAGCGACTGCTGTATCCTCTTGGCCGTGGCCTGATCCGTCTTGGTGAGTACCACAAAATGGCCACTTCCAGTGCTGAGGCGATCTTGATATGTTCCCGAGTCATATCTTGCACACCTACAGTGGCGTCCACAACTAGCATAGCGTAGTCTGGGAACTGTCCAGCCAATCCTGATGCTGTGCTCTTGAGGTATTTCTTGTGTCCTGCCAAGTCGCTGAGGGTGATGAAACTCTCCTGTTTCTTAAATTGAGGTTGCTGCTGCTGATCTTCGTCGCTGTCCCCAAAGTCACAAGTGTCTAACTCGTCCGTGCACCTGAAATGACCGTCCGATGCCACTGCAATGGTGTGCTCACTCACACTAGAAGTACGACCATTTTCCAGCTCGTGACGGTGTCGACACACCTGCATCCTGGCCAATCCAGCTCCGTCATCGAGACAACCGCGGGTTAAAACCCCACTAAAGTGGATTTGCCACTCTCAAAATCTCCAATAACCGACACTACAACAGAAGAGGAGTTTTTAACAAATTAGTTTAAGATATGCAATTAGAGAAATGGATAGAGAGTGAGAAGCACACCTTGTAACCGTTTGGTGGGGTTATGCTCCAGGATACGAGTCAGTTGGATCCGGACAGCCTTGTGATTCGCATCGCGTCCGGCACGAAATGTTGATAGCGTCATCCGCGTGTACCACGCGACACATGCTACGTCAGCAAGTTGAAGTTGAAGGCAACTTCAATATCAATTTTTGGAAATAGTACTTCAAAAATATGACTTAAATACTATTACGTACCGCGCGAGAGTGCCCAGCGAGCGCAGCATGGCGTCTTCCTCTAGGCCCAATAAGACCCCGTTATCACTGACCCTAGCTCGTAGAAGGCGACGCCGCCTCCTTCGTTTAGTCGCCAGTGCATTTGGGTCGTCAGTTGGCGCAGGCGATCGGCCGACGGTCCCAGGAGCTGCTGCTTGTACTCAATGTTGCCCTCCTCCACCTCCTCGGGGAGCTGTTCTGCCTTAGCTACCATAGTAGGCTTGGCAAACTCGGCGCACACCAGGCGACGCAAGGCCGCCAGCCCCACCTCCTCACGTAACACCATGTCGGGGAATGTAGTAGACTGAAGTTGTTGAATCTGGACCAAAAGTTGCAGTCAGGTTTGTATATTAAGTATACCTTTAGGGCGTATAGTCGGCAAAATGTTTCATGGTCCTTACAAAATCAAGTTAAAAGTCAGAAAATTGGCTGGACTGTATGTGCTAAATGCCCAGATATTGATACTTTAGAAGGACCCTCACTCACGCTGGGAACATGGCTACAGTTTCGCACCGCAGCGAAGATTCTCGTGGTGGTTGAACTCGTTGCAACACGGTAGACCCCATTTACTCCTATATTGCACATGTACGGTAGGTTAGTTATGACTAGCGGTTTTGTTCTTCCCCTTTCGAACAGAGCTACCGTTCTAGCTGTTTTTCATGCGCGCAATAACAACCAGATTAGCGGCGCTGAACGATCTGACCTGGGTAGACACGATTGCACAGAAGCCACGCGCTTCAGTTTGAGGAACATGGCTTGCAATGGAATCTTCAAAGCTCTGCCCTTACCGGGCTCTTGTTGGGATGTAGACGGCTGCTAAATGGAAAGAAAAAAGTCGGTCAGAATGCGGATTCGTCGCCGATGAACCTCCGCCATGGAACAAATTTTGGGGGTAAGCGCTTCGTTTGTTGTAGTCAGTGCCGTTGGCTAAATGAGACAGTCTCAATGACTGATCTGTAGGAGTTAGGGGCATCTTGATTCAGGATGCCGCTGCCGACGGTTTCTACACTGAGTTTGAGATGTCAAGGAGTTGCACAAGCATGATATATCATCAGCTCTCAGCACTTTAAAATGCCAGGTACGTCAATGCAGTATGTACAATTGTACAATGTACAGGCATGCATCGACGTAACCTTCCTAATGTACAGCGCGTTATGCTGTGTCCTCAAGCGATAAAAAAAGAACCCAGCGGTAATAACTGCCACGCGTCAAAATGTGCGCATGATGGGACACAACGAGTCGGCAGTTAGATCGCGGGTATGCCTGTAAGCTTATTGCTAGGTCATGAGTAATCTGTGGGCAAGAACGAAATGCAGTGTATCGTCGTAGCAAAATGCGTGGGTAACAAATGCATGGCCAAACAAGGAATGCCACCATGTGGCAAATGCTCGCGATCTGACGTCATTTGCTACGAATTCGCATTTTCCAAAACACGGTAAGACACGGATGCATAGCCGGCACAATTCAACTGTCATCATACCGCTTTCTGCTATTATAGATGTTATTCTACTTCTCCTTTTCACCTAGTTTTGGTTTTCAAGTTTTTACGGCCAGCTTGAGGCCATTTTAAAAAAGATAGCAAAGAGGAACATGCGGCGGCCGCCGGCAGCTCCGCGCGCTACCAGCGCAGTCCTACGCGGCGTCACTCGCTGCAGTATACACTTTCGTATCTCTCTACTCTCCATATTGACTGTGGCAACATCTCTTCTCCTGCTCTTTGCGTCACCAATCGCTGCCAAAGAAGTCGTGACACCACACTCTAAAGGTAAATTGTCTCATTTCCCCTTAAACTTTAAAGTTGTTCTAAGGTTATGTAATGACTATACAGAGGATGAAAAACAAACAATCGAGACGGCAGTGACTATGGCTGGATCCGCCGTAGACGACGTCCTCGAGACGCGTAAAAAACACTAAACGCAACAAGACCCATCCAGATCCACGAGTTGGTACGTTTAAACCAATCCTGGTTAGGATAATGTTTTTTTACTTATCTCTCTCTCTTAGCAGTTATGGCTTGGTCCTCTTAGTAGCCATACTAAAGCCCTCCGCCGTATTGCCTATTGCCTATTACCTATGTTTAAGTGCTTACGTTTGTGCTTGCGACAGGAACTTCAGAGAGTTTATTGGCAGATTTCGACAATGACGGCCACGTGGGGAGGAAAGAGATCCAACAAATTAAAGATAAACTGCACCATATTTTAGATACGGATGATAGTGGCGGTTTGGACCTATCCGAGCTTAAAACTCGAGCACAGAGTGATCAAGACGTGGACGCTGCATTACGTAAACTAGACAGTGACCATGATGCCGTAATTTCTTGGAAGGAGCTGGACGAACGCTGGGAAACTGTAGGAGCGGAGATGACGGTAGCAGAAGTGGCAGATTGGGTGGCCTACGCGGTGCAATTACCACAGTATACGGACGTGTTCCGAGCCAATTCCATCTCGGGATATACATTCCCGTTGCTTATGGCAAATGATGGAGCTAGACTGCAGGAAATTGGTGTGCAGAGTGAACTGCATCGTCATCAATTGTCCATGTTCTTACAGATGAAATATCTGGGAATGGGACGGAAACCTGATGCAGCAGTGTCAAGTGTGTGCACGTCAGAGGGGGTGACTGCACAGAATAAAGAGTTGTTGCAGGTGGCATGGGTACCGGTGGAGAACTCTCCGCAACGGTATCAGTTGCAACGTCGTAGCCCAGGGGAATCCACGTGGGTTTCAGTGTTTTCAGGACCTGATACAGAGTTTCTGGATGTTATTGAACCGGGTCAACACGTGGTTTATCGTCTCACGACTTGGAATTCTTATGGACGGAGTGCGCACACATTCGTGCGGTGTGATGATGCCACTGCTGCTGCTTCGTCGTCATCATCGGATTCGGGAGCATCTCGAGCTTTATTGCTCAGCTCAGGGAAATCGCGGTCTTCACGCTCACTGTCTTCCCAGAGTAAGTACAAGCGGAGCCCTGAGAGTGAAGTAACTAGTTACGACGAAGTCGCAGACGGCTTGAAGATGACGATTTCGACCATCGACTAAGCTTATGGGCTTTGTTAAAGATGTACTTTTGGTGGCTGGACGACGCTATCGTTATACTCTTGGTAGTGATGCTGCCGATTCGAGGCATCATTTATGGCGATGCTGATTCACTGCTTCGGCTACTGCGGCGACTACCACCCAATATGCCTACGCGAGTGATGGTGGAGGTTGAGCCTACCAAGACCTCAATGGAAAATGCTGCGGCTCGCGTGTCGTGGGAAAAACCGATGGGCAATGGCGTTCAGATCGTGTGCTACACTGTGCGCTGGACGCGTACGAAAACTGAAGAGGTCAAGTGGATCAAACTGCTAGCAGTACCGCTTCCCCACCACCGCGATTGTGGACAAACTTCACCATGGCGAGACGTACAAGTTTGTAGTCGAGGCCACAAACCAATTCGGGTTGGTTACAAGCTCTAGTCGCTCCACGTATATGGTGCCAGTTCCAGAGCTCAAGGGCAAGCTCCGACCGCGGCATGCACCTTCGGAAACTCGCGCCTTGCGGGACCAGTGCCACGTATGCCATGATCCGCGGTACAAGAAGAAGGTACCGTTCACGGCCACGCTGGACCGACGCATCCTTCACTTTTGCTGCCTATGCGACCGCCAGTTCTGCCACTATCACAAGGGAGAAGTCTACCACACGAAGGCCCTGAGCTGCCCTATAGTTGACGGCCGCTGCATTTGCATCACATGCAAAGAGAGTCGTCTCCAGCGCACTGTCACGTACTGAAGATACTTTTAACCTAAAGTAAAGCAAAGTTGAACTCGGAAGTCATTCTGGTGTTACGATTAGCAAAGTGTCAAAACAATTTGTTTCGCGATGTGTTTTGTGTTTCGTTTTGTTCAACTTGTTTTCACTAAAGTATCTAAATCTCAGTATCATCGTTCATTGGCTATGCGTGGTCTTAGTGAAACCAAGTGAATTGTATTAACCTGTTTTCACTATGTTCATCCTCTCCACGGAAACCATTTAGCCCCAAAAACCAAAACGAGAAAAACCTCTTAGCCTCATACATATCGAGCGTGAAGCTTCACGCGCTTCAACGTCAACTGGTTCAAATTAACCTGGTTATGAGTACCCCACCTTCAGGTCTGAGCAATATGCTGCCTTTAACCCACGACGTCACGGCTCCAACTCTGTCCAAGAAGAAGAAACCTGGTAGAACTCCCAGCGCCATATGGCAGCTCCTGACCGACGAGGCAGACCCGCAACGACGCAATTCTGCCTCTTGCAAACACTGCAAGCAGCAGGTTCTGTACTACAAGAAGTCAGAGCAGGCGATCCGGCATTTGAAGAAGTGTCAGGTGTTCCAAGAAACCCAGCACCAACAAGCATTTATGACTCAGTTCCACGATGTGCTACCCATTTACCAGCAAAAGTTAAATGCCAAGACTCCAGCCAAGAAGCGGGTCAAAACAGAACATGGCCAGGGTCAGGTTCAAGGTCAAGGTCAAGATCAAACCCACGTCCATGACCCGGATCAGGTTCAGGTTCAAGTTCAACAGGCTCAGGTCTTGCAGATGCAAGCTTTACAAGTTCAGACCCAGACCCAGCAATTGCAAACCCAGTTGCAAACTCAATCCAATGCTACACTCAGTGTGGCTGGAAGCGCTTTGGATCAAGCTGCAGCTCAACATGCGCATGCTATGAATCAATTGGCAATGCAGCAAAGTATGCCGGATAGTCTTATGGACCCGACGACTATGGGTGTGGGGCTAAAAGATGACTCAACCCAGCAGTCCAAGGACAGAATTGCAATGGCAAAGGACCGGAAAAGGAACGGGCCGCTCAATAAACCCCAAAGTGATCGTCTTGAAGAAGAATTGGCTATGCACGCCTACACTACAGGTATGGCATTTGAGGACATGGAAGATTGCCACTTGGCTCGTGCCATTTCTATCCTTCGTCCAAATGTGAGACTGCCTGAGAAGAAGAGACTGGAGGAAGACCTCCTACACCGCTGTTACGACAAAATGCACAAACAAGTATGGGGTATTTAACGGGGACCAACAACCCCGTGTATGTCTCAAGCGTGATGCCTGGTCCAATATTAATTTGTACCAAACCAGCAACCCCGAGGAAAAGTACGTGACTTACCTGGCGGTGACTAACGACAAGCGATTCTTTCTAGAGTCTGAAAAGGCTGCTGGAGATGAATCACAATACAACTCGATCCTCATTGCACAAGATATCAAGAGGATGATGCAGCCAATCGAAAACAAAGTCAGTGGCGTTGTGACTGGGAGTACCGAGTATCACTCACGAGCTTGGGAAATGCTCAAGGCTGAGTACCCGACCAAGTTTTTCTATGGCTGTATTTCTCATGCGCTTCATTTGGCAATCATGGATATTTTCGGGCCGGAGAAATCATTGGATAACGATCCGAGACGAATGACGCCGATGCTGCCCATGGGCTTCCCTTTCCAGGAACTGGTGGAATTTACCAACAGTTGCAACGAGGTACTGTCTTTCTTCTGCAGCTACCAGTATCCTCCCAAGTTCAAGATGTTTAATGCACAGGTGCTACACACGATGAAAAACTTTGCTAATGCGTCCCTTATGGACTGGGGTACTCTTGCCGCTCGCTTCCGCTTACTAGCCCAAGCAGAAGATGTACTCCAGTCTATTGTGAGTGATCCAGAGTTCGTTGAGACTGCACCAACAAACCAGCGCGCAACTCGAGAGAGCGTCAAGGGATTTATAATGAGCATTAACTGGAAGATGACGCTGGAAAAGGCCGTGACGATCCTCACACCGATCGAACTTATACTCTACAAGTTCCAAGATGATCGCGCCCCCATCTCGAGGTCTACTTCGAGTCCAAGCACTTGTTGACAGACTTCGACGCAGTCTTTGGACTCACGACGGTTGAACTAGAATATATCAAGAAGGTTGTCACAGAGAGGTGGCAGTACGTGCTCAGTGAGGCTCACGGCTTAGCCTTTTGCTGGACCCGCGCTACATTGGCAAGTCCATGACTCGCGACTACCGCGAGCAGATCGAAGAGTTGATCTTTAACTTCCCAGAGACAGACCAGGACGTAGAAATTAACGAAGAGCGCAAGCGAGCGATGTCGGCCGAGTACACAGACTATGTGATCTATGCCAAGACGCAACGCACGAGCCGTACATTCAAGTGGGAAATGCTGGAGAAGGGTAACCGCTCACCGCTGCAGTTCTGGATAACTGAAGCCGATGATTGGCCGCACCTCAAGTCTTTGGCACTAACGCTTTTCTCGTTGGCACCGAGCAGTATTGCGTCGGAGAATACGCTGTGCAAAAGTACGCTGACGCAATTGTATCGCCGCAACAAGATCAATTTTGATGATAAACGCCGATTAGCCTTCATCTGCATCAATGACTCGCAGTTCACGACCAACCGCGTGAGCACCGACGTGCAAAGCACCCCGCTGCCAGATTTCAGCATGGGTGACACGACACTCTCGCCGGATGGAATGATGATGTGGATGATTTGAGCTCGCTGCAGCATTAGATAACCTCCTGCAATACTGCTTCAAGATAGATAGAATACTTGAGCTACGAGTGGTGTATGTATAGACAAGCCCGACAAGTTATGCAAATCACTAGCTGAGATTGGAGTAACATATGTGCAAGTTGAAGGTGCTCTCCAACTGTATGGGGCATGCAAAACATAAAAGTTAAGTGAACGAGCGCACAACCACAAACATGTAAAGTTAGTAAAATCCGTCGTGTTGATGAGGGTGGTTAGCGATGGATAAATGTAAGTCTCCTCTTGGGGAACGTGAACACTCAACTATGCAGGTAGGAAAATTACGTAGGCAGCGAAATGACATCTCGGTGGTCGCTTCAGACGTCAAGAGCGACTTAAAGTTTACTGGCAGCGCAAGTCCGTGTCGTTACCAGCAAGGGTCTTGCACGTCTGTCCGCTTGGGCAGTGAGAATACAGCCACAGCGTCGTTGCGCCGCTCCTCTGTCCGCACAGCTCGCCGGCCGGTAGCGTTGCCGGCTTGCACTGAGCGTACCACTGCGAGTGCGCAATGCACTGACTGGTCGGGTTCGTGCACGTCTTGCCGCCGGTGCAGTCGCCCCACGTCGCCACAGTCCCAGATGTTGTTGCAGCTACTGACTCAACAGAGTCGGTGGTAGTGGTGGTGGTGACATGGCTTGTAGACCTGCAGTAGAAGTCAGTGCCCTGGGCTACACACGTCTCTCCATTCGAGCAGTAAGGGTACTTCCAGTCATTTGTACCGTCGTCTTGCCGCACAGACTACCTGTCGGTAGCGTTTCAGGAAGGCATTGCGAGTAGTACGATGAGAATCTGGTGCAGACGCTGCCTGCTGTCTTGCATACGTGCACAATGGTACATTCTTGCCAATCTTCTACGGACACCGCAGAGGCTTCTTCGGTAGACGTTGGGTAGGTTTGTACAAGGATTCCTTCGGTAGGCGTTGGGCAGGGCTTCGCAGAGGCTTCTTCGGTAGACGCTGGGTAGGTCTGCACGGGGACTTCTTCAGTAAGCGTTGGGTAGGTCTTTGCAGGACTTCTTCAGTAAGCGTTGGGTAGGTCTTTGCAGGACTTCTTCAGTAAGCGTTGGGTAGGTCTTCGCAGGGACTTCTTCAGTAAGCGTTGGGTAGGTCTGCACGGGGACTTCTTCAGTAAGCGTTGGGTAGGTCTTCGCAGGGACTTCTTCAGTAAGCGTTGGGTAGGTCTTCGCAGGGACTTCTTCAGTAAGCGTTGGGTAGGTCTGCACGGGGACTTCTTCGGTAAGCGGTGGGTAGGTCTTTACGTACTTGAGCGATCTACGAATGGAGTTGGCTTGAACAGAGGAAATGGCGATAAGCGCAAAGCAGGCGAGGGAGTAGATCTTCATAGTTAATGCTGAACTTGGGGTGATCGCTGGAGGGCAATAATCGCTTGGTTGTTGCTGTCGACGGGGTGAAGCAAATTGAAAAGTGAGAGACAGGTAGGTGAGGGACGGAGAACACCCTCAATGGAGCGAGATGCAATTATTAGCTAGAGTGAGCTACAGGATTGGACGGAAGCACCGTGCATATCATGAGTAAGGGATGTTTAACCGTTGACTCCAATGCCGTAATTCAGAAGAGTAGAGTCTATATTGGCCAAAGGGATACGCTTGATGTACACAGTCGCACTACACGTTGAAGTTTCTCTCTCAATGTCAATCTGTAACCAATTCTAACAGCAAAACCGATTCTAACCGAAGCATCAGCAGATTGAACTCGTGTATCAATTTACAAGCCGATAGCTATCAGATGTATTACATGTAAGTACGGTTAATTCTGTCATGATAGTCAAGACAACACGCATTGCACAGTAGGAAACTGTTGCGCCACTTAACACTGGGAATGGAGATTCGAAGGCTAGTTGCGTTCACACTGAGGGTACTGAGTTCGATTAGCTCCAGATTAGCGGTCACTGGAGGTGGTTAGGATGCGATGATTCCTTACCTAGCGCTCGATCTGCTAGTCTCACAGGAAACGAACCAGCCTTTCGTCTCTATATTTTGCAAGTATGTGGAGCAGAACAAAACAAATCTCATCTGTTACTGAGTCAACGCCTCGGCGCACCACCGCAAAATCAGCGCTAATTCCGTTGCAGACAATGTGTATGTTCGCATACTGGTACGGAATTTTGCTATATGCACGCTTCTTCCCACATTATTAATTCGTGCTGTGAAGAATTGGTCACTATACGTAGCTTAACTCGTAGAATCTGCCCACATTCACAAGAGGAACCTATTCTACAACGTGCTAATCAAATTAACTCGACCACATGAGGAGATGAATCTCTGACCTCTGAATGATGCGCCACCGCAACGCCTGAAGATGGGATCCTTCAGTTCGAAACGCTTTGATGCCATTTTTGCTGTTAGAATAGACTAAAGTATTGCGACCGTGTGCACGTAACGCAATCTCGCTGGACTAATTGTCCGTTAAACGGGATCACGATCGTCGGGCCCAGCGATCAAGCACCTCTTCCTCGCGGGATATGCGCGGCACCTCAGTCCATTACCGCAACTAACTTATAACGTAGCACACAGATTCGTTGTGCAATAATTGAGTGGTGTCCTCAATCTTAATCACTTTTCAATTTGCTTCACCCCGTCGACAGCAACAACCAAGCGATTATTGCCCTCCAGCGATCACCCCAAGTTCAGCATTAACTATGAAGATCTACTCCCTCGCCTGCTTTGCGCTTATCGCCATTTCCTCTGTTCAAGCCAACTCCATTCGTAGATCGCTCAAGTACGTAAAGACCTACCGCTTACCGAAGAAGTCCCCGTGCAGACCTACCCAACGCTTACTGAAGAAGTCCCTGCGAAGACCTACCCAACGCTTACTGAAGAAGTCCCTGCGAAGACCTACCCAACGCTTACTGAAGAAGTCCCCGTGCAGACCTACCCAACGCTTACTGAAGAAGTCCCGTGCAGACCTACCCAACGCTTACTGAAGAAGTCCCCGCGAAGACCTACCCAACGCTTACTGAAGAAGTCCCCGTGCAGACCTACCCAACGCTTACTGAAGAAGTCCCTGCGAAGACCTACCCAACGCTTACTGAAGAAGTCCCTGCGAAGACCTACCCAACGCTTACTGAAGAAGTCCCCGTGCAGACCTACCCAACGCTTACTGAAGAAGTCCCTGCGAAGACCTACCCAACGCTTACTGAAGAAGTCCCTGCAAAGACCTACCCAACGCTTACTGAAGAAGTCCCCGTGCAGACCTACCCAGCGTCTACCGAAGAAGCCTCTGCGAAGCCCTGCCCAACGCCTACCGAAGGAATCCTTGTACAAACCTACCCAACGTCTACCGAAGAAGCCTCTGCGGTGTCCGTAGAAGATTGGCAAGAATGTACCATTGTGCACGTATGCAAGACAGCAGGCAGCGTCTGCACCAGATTCTCATCGTACTACTCGCAATGCCTTCCTGAAACGCTACCGACAGGTAGTCTGTGCGGCAAGACGACGGTACAAATGACTGGAAGTACCCTTACTGCTCGAATGGAGAGACGTGTGTAGCCCAGGGCACTGACTTCTACTGCAGGTCTACAAGCCATGTCACCACCACCACTACCACCGACTCTGTTGAGTCAGTAGCTGCAACAACATCTGGGACTGTGGCGACGTGGGGCGACTGCACCGGCGGCAAGACGTGCACGAACCCGACCAGTCAGTGCATTGCGCACTCGCAGTGGTACGCTCAGTGCAAGCCGGCAACGCTACCGGCCGGCGAGCTGTGCGGACAGAGGAGCGGCGCAACGACGCTGTGGCTGTATTCTCACTGCCCAAGCGGACAGACGTGCAAGACCCTTGCTGGTAACGACACGGACTTGCGCTGCCAGTAAACTTTAAGTCGCTCTTGACGTCTGAAGCGACCACCGAGATGTCATTTCGCTGCCTACGTAATTTTCCTACCTGCATAGTTGAGTGTTCACGTTCCCCAAGAGGAGACTTACATTTATCCATCGCTAACCACCCTCATCAACACGACGGATTTTACTAACTTTACATGTTTGTGGTTGTGCGCTCGTTCACTTAACTTTTATGTTTTGCATGCCCCATACAGTTGGAGAGCACCTTCAACCTCGCAGCAAAGCCACTTCGAGGCTCGGACTACAGCATCGTGAATAAGTATGCATCCGAGTAGTTTTTTAACCTGAAAGAGAATACAACAGTTTGTCGGCCGTCCTAACGCCTAGCTTACGTGTAGACAATGCATGGAAAGACGTCGAATCCGAAGGGATCCACCAGTAAGCGAGTGCTGCTAAGCGTAGACGTCGACACGGGTCGGAGATGATGGAATCACCTCTCTCAGCACTAAACTCGTGCTTGTTTGTGGTGGCGGCGTTTCTTCGTCTTTTTGCAGCGGAAGTCGGTTCCGAGCGGCTGGCAGGCCTCTCCACTCGTGCAATGATCGTAGTACCACACATTCGTGCCGTCATTTTGACCGCACAGCTCGCCTGGAGGGAGCGTCTCCGGCTTGCACTGGGCGTAGTCCGCTGAGTGCCACACATTGACTGGTCGCATTGCTGCAGCTATCACCCGAGGTGCAGGCGCCCCAGTCACCAACGCTCGAGGTGTAACCGGACTTAACGTTGCTGTCGTTGTCACTCAGATCATCATTCGAGTCATCATCCGCCTCCTTGTGGTGGTGCTTCTTCTTGGTGCAACGGAAGTCCGTGCCCAGAGGAGCACACTTTTGGCTGCTCGGGCACTTGTCGTACTTCCAGACGTTGGTGCCGTCATTTTGGCCACACAACTCTCCAGCCGGTAGAGTCTTGGGCTTGCACTGGGAGTAGTAGTTGGAGTGCTTGATGCACTGACTGCCTGCATTCTTGCACGTCTTGCCGCCAGTGCAGGGTTCCCAGTCGCCTACCGTGCCGGTACCAGTAGTGCCGGTTGTGCCGGTACCAGTAGTGCCGGTTGTTCCGGTGGTGCTGATGGTCTTCTTCTGGCAACGTTGCACGTTCTGGCCATCATCCGACCAGCGGCACTCGTAGTTGGAGTCGGCACAGCAAGTGCTGCCGGTCCAGTTCTGTCCGTTGCATTGGGACTCATTGGTGATGGTACAACCACCTTCTCGTGACCCTTGTGGTTGGCCCAGTGTTTCTTCTGGCACCGCTTGACATTCTGGCCGTAGTCGTCCCAGCGACACTCATAGCTCGAGTCGGCACAACAAGTGCTGAAGCTCCAGTTTTGGCCGTCACATTGGGACTCGTTGGTAATGGTGCACGAACTTTCGGTATGGATACGGAGGTGCACTGTCGTCTGTTTCACTGCTTCGGTTGACGAAAGGGCCACGATAGCGGAGACCGTGAGGGCGAAGATCTTCATCTTGTCGTGCTTGGTACTTGGAGACTTGAGGTTGAGGAAGCAGATTGCAAAGTGAGAGAGCAGTGGTAAGGAGAGAGCATGGCAAGACAAAACTTGCTTCTACCAGCGGCACTTGCTTGTCGTGTCGTTTGGCAGAAATCATGTGGTTCTTGTAGTAGCCACTCGGAAGTGGTGCGCATACTCGGTTCAAGTGCCGTTAGAAGATCCCGCACCCATGAGAGCGATTGGTCGGCACGGTTTTTGGATGGGCTCACGATAGAATCTCCGGTTCAGTGTGAGACTTGACCCTCGTTGAATTTTCATGCATGGGTGCAACTCATTGCCATCAGTACTCGATAACTGCAAGACGGCAAGGCAATGCGTGAACGCGTTGAGCTCAATACTGCGCACGTGGAGGTATACACAAGGTCCTAGTTTACTGTTAGTCGAATGAAGCATGAAAAAATTCAATCTTCTGCAGAAAGAACGAGTTGAGTTGAAGCGGCCTGACCACCCAAAGTGGTCGTGCTTCCCCACGCTCGTCATCACACTTGCAGCAAACGTCGGCGCTAGTACAGTCTTCATTAACCGAATCTGTTAATGATGTCATCGCATTCGTATTGCTGACGCACCGTCCAGCTTGGCAGCGCTTGGCATTCGGGTCGACACAGCCCTAGCTCCCAAACCAGTTTGGCCACCAAGTTGTACATGCACGATTCGTTCGGCGGTGTCCATCCGCACAGAGCGTGTAATCGGGAAGGTCTTGTTATTGAATAGCTCCACAGGTGGCTGTCCGGGCACTGCCAAATCTTGATCCCGTCAGTTTAGTGGCAAAGTTCTTCGAGCGGGCACACCCTCTGCTTGTACTACGCGCTGTAGACAGATAAATCCACGCAGACTTTGGTCTGGTTCAAGTACCCGAGGTGCCCCAAATAGTCCGGAGCGCCAGGCTGAAGTGATTTTCGTCTTTGACTTGATGACCGGCAATCAGTAAGGCCGCGGCGACGCCACGAAGAACTCTATGTTATCCTCAAAATCGGTCGTTGAACGTCAATTGAACAAGGGTCCACGTTGTTATGCGAATAGCGGAGTGAGCAGCCTTTGTCGATGGAGTAGCCACTGCTTGGTCCCTCGCAGCGGGACCATCTGCGGCGGATACCCCAAAGTTTTCTGCAAAACGCAGAGATAAGCTTCTTGATCATAACTGCCGGCACGCAATTCGCATCAACTTGCCAAGACGTTCCTGTCCACTGAACTAGGAAACTTCTTTCCTCTCAATGTGAAAAGGCTTGCTCTCAACCCAATGAGGAGGTAGCCGCAAGGAGCTCAAAGGCGGCTGACCGAAACGCTCGCATTTCAACCCATTGAAGGTGTGTGTGATATCCTTCGCCGGAATAAGATCCCAGACCCAGATTCATACGTTCAACCAAATGCACCAGCAGCACATACACCACCAGCACATGCACCAGCGGCATGCGCACCCTGGCCGAGCAATCCGCTTCCTCATTTTTCAATTTGCTTCGGCATCCTCAAGTCTCCTCCCAACCATCGACCTTCCAAGTAAAGATGAAGATCTTCATATTCGCCGCCACGACCATCGCAGCAATTTCTGCCATCGAAGCCTCAAAGGAATCGTCGCTACACCTCCGTATCCATACCGAAAGTTCGTGCACCATTACCAACGAGTCCCAATGTGACGGCCAAAACTGGAGCTTCAGCACTTGTTGTGCCGACTCGAGCTATGAGTGTCGCTGGGACGACTACGGCCAGAATGTCAAGCGGTGCCAGAAGAAACACTGGGCCAACCACAAGGGTCACGAGAAAGGTGGTTGTACCATCACCAACGAGTCCCAATGCAACGGACAGAACTGGACCGGCAGCACTTGCTGTGCCGACTCCAACTACGAGTGTCGCTGGGACGACTACGGCCAGAACGTGCAACGTTGCCAGAAGAAACACTGGGCCAAACACCACCACAAGGATGAGGAAACCGAAGATGACGGTGATGACATTGAATCGTATGACGACGACACCATGGACGATAGCGAGGGCAGCGGGTACTCGAGCTATGCCGACGACTTTGGTGATTGCACCTTGCTTGACGTTGGCTGCAGCAACCCGTCCAGTGTGTGTGTGGTGTACTCGGCGGAATACGCTGAGTGCAAGCCGGAGACACTCCCTTCAGGCGAGCTGTGCGGCCAAGATGATGACACGAATATGTGGCTCTACGATTACTGTCCAAGCGGAGAAACGTGTGAGCCGAATGGATCTGATTACTGGTGCACCACATCGAACAAGGAACACCACCACCACCATTAAGTGTTGTACATATCGACGAGGTGATGTCGAATTTGTGGCAAAGATTACATCAAATGAGTTTGTTTTCCCCAAAATGTCAAACACTCGGTCTTCTTGTATTGAAATCTAAAAGAGAAATTGGTCGGGGCTAGGCCCTCAACTTCCAGATCAGGATACAAGGAGGTGCCGTTCTGCTATGTTCCCAATACAAAATCTTCGTCGTCTATTCGCTCATTCCTTTGTCTTCAATCAGTCAAGGCAAATGGCGAGAATTACGAGCGACGATGTAACCTAGCTCAACTCCCCAAACCAACTTCGGCCATACAGCTTCAGGAGGGATGACAAAATCCATCGGAACGCTCTTGTGTCCAAACTCTGTCGCAAAGATCTCTAACAGCGGAACAATACGTCTATCCCATGCTCCCCTTGACAGCTTGAAGGGATACTCGAGTGCTTGCAACCTGTTCACATCGCGTCCGATGTAACCAAGGTAGGTTGCGTTACATCGCATGTCTCTCATCGTCACACCTAATGGCATCCCCACACACGCTTGGGCCATGGTTCGCATTCAGGTACCACAAATTTCTGCGCAATCTTGCAATGCCCATACTCCGCGACATAAACTTCCAAGGCTGGAATAATCCGTCTGTTCCACATAGACTCATAGTAATCCCACGCAAATTCCAGTTCATCGAGAATATCCTTGTCGCGAGCACTTTGCTCGATATAGTTTCTCCCTGAGCGGATAGAGTTGACCACAGATCCCAGTGCCATCCCCCACGCTTCAGTAGGCCAAGGATGCTTAGATGGCACCTTGAACTGTAAATCAATAATGCAGTGGCCAAATTCTTGACGGAATACTTGGAGGGATGGGAGAATCTTCTCTGTCCAGTCACGCTCGGCTATCGTCGTAAAGCAGAAGTCCATGCTTTTGAATTCCTCCATCGATTCAGCGACTTGCACAGGATACGTCTTGTCGGATCGGATAGTATTGACTGAAAAGCCTAAGTTCCAGCCCCATGACCTCTTTGGCCACACATTGTCGCCTGTTGGAACAACCCACGTGCCTGGCACATCTGTATGACCGTGGACCTCGTAGAATTTGCGCAATGCTGGCAGAATGATCTCGTCCCATCGGAATTGCAACACGTTCAAAGTAAGTCCCAGCTCTTCCAGCTCCAAAGGCAGATCTTGATCTGCTTTTTTCAGCTTATTGCGTAGAGCACCCACAGCCTTTCCTAGTCTGTACCCCCATGTGAACTGTGGCCACTGCATGTCATTGGACGGAACCACGAACGCTTGAGGCACCAATACATCTCCTTTTACCTCCTTGTATGCCCGAAGTGCCGACAGAAATTCCTCTTGCAGTCCACTGTTTGCCCAGGTAAAACCATTGCGTCCAGTGGTCCGCTCCACTGAGATATTCCCTTGCACTCATGAGTTGTCCTCCCCGTCGTCACACGCTGAAGAGCTGAAGAATCGTGCGTGTAGGGCTAAAAAGCAGTCTCCGTCGTACGAAATAGATTGAGAGCCTCACGAAGGATAGATCTCGCCGTCTGGGATCGCGGTACCCCACGTGGGGTGCAGCTCAGTGCAAGCGCCAGCGCTGTACACTTACTTACCTTGGGAAGTGTAGAATTAGAAGTGATCAAAATTGGACAAATCAAATGTACTTCAACTTTAAAAATGACCCAATTTTGCAGGGGTTTTTAAACTAAATTTACCCCAACTCTAAATATGACCCATTTTTGCAGCTTTTGCAGAAGCGAATTTGACATTTAATGTTTCAACCAATATGAGCGACAGATTTCTCGAGCTCTCTGACGCTAAACAAACTTGCGTACGCACACTGCCAGTTTGAGCATCGAGTGCGAGGCCATTGTAAGTTGTGCCGCAGCGCAACGTAGTCAGCATAGCTCAAAAATCCCAATTGCAGCAGTGACTATACTTTGTCGCCACGCAAATATATCAAAACTCAATACTCCTGTAATTCTACTAGAAGAAGCGCTCGCTTTCACCACCCCAAATCATCCACATTATACAAGTTCAGGCCACGTCAACTCAGACGCATTAACTCGTCGTATAAGCTTCAAACCACTAGTATACTCGTTGTGCTCCCCAATCACCATCACAGGTAGAAGCAACACCTGATGAGGACGTAAGAGCGACTGATAATATGCCAATTCCGTCGACTGATCTCGGCCGAGCTTCGTGCGCAAATATACGAGTGGGTCACTCATCAGCACAGCATTCATGAATGCCACATTAGCCTCCACGTCATCTCCACGTCCGTGCAAACATCTCATCTGGTGTTGGATGAACCGGAACGTGTTCACACTCATTCGAGCAGGGGGGTTATACCTGTGCCGGTGAATCTGCACTTGCAGCTCTTCCACCCAAACGATTTTAAAATGATTGTTGGCGAGTGGAATCACCTGCCTACTCACCCTTCTCAATTCCTGGGACTGCGACCTATTCGGGTGAGACTGCCGTAGTGGTGGTTCCTGTTTTTGATTCTCTCGGATGTAGAAGAAGTCACTCGTCCAGTGCACGCACATGCTCACATTCAGCCATAAAACACCCGCTGAGTACGGCACAGGTGTCGGTGCAAGTACGAACCAGTTGGAATATCGTGGAGTTGTCTCCCCACGCTTGCGTATCCAACATTCCAGCACGATAATGCGAGTAGCCCACACTCCGGTAACGACGAGAACGAGACAGATAAAGAATTTGAGATCAATAATGACACCCCAAGTAGCAAGCTCCCGCTTCCTCGATGCGTAAAGCTGTATTGATACTTAATGGGAACCCAAGCTTGGCCCAGATTGTTAGGTAACACCATCATCTCAAGAATCTTAGATGATCGAAATGTGATCGACCGACACTGCGCAACCAACGTGATACTCGAGAACACACTCAGTAAAAACTCCGGGACTCCAACAATCCCTTTACTTAACCGGTTGCTGCGAGCGAGCCAGCGTGAAGTCGACGCACTCATTACCACATGCCACACCAAAGCATAAATCCACACGTTACGCATTTATACCACGGCGTACGAAACGAACGATTCCACGTGAATACTGAAAATACCTCCTTGAGAGAAAAAGTGGCTCTCAAGTACATCGTACGCGAACGGAGCATCCAGTAAATGTGCAAGAACATAACATGTCACCGGAAAAGGACTTCCAAACACAACGCACTGTGTCGGTACTTTCATAAACAAATGTCGCGCCTTTCGCAACCGCGTCCACGTCGAAATTTTCTCTTCTTTTGTAGAGCCGTACACATAGTAGCAGCTTAGCATTAATTCGATTCCGCGAAGCAAAAGTAGCTCTGACCGATTACTCGGAGCGTCGCCACCACACGATACCACTGCACCACATCCGTCGTCAATAACCCAGTCTCATAGCGATAGTCGTCTACGTACAGAGTCTCACAAGAGCTTGTCGTCCCGAAGTCAACGCACTTCCGAGCGCGAATAATCGAACTCACGTCAGACCGTCAAAATCATAGAGAGCCTAGCCCACCATGGCACACTTGCATATCCTCTTGACTCTCTAGGAATGTTAAATCGACTTGCAAGTTTGTAAATCGGACCTGCACGTCATGAAGACGTTGTATCGTGTGATCGTGCAGGCGGCCCACAGCTTTACATTCAGTGTCAGTTGTAGCGCATGAATACTCAAAGTTGGTCCACAGCTCATGACAAAAGCGCGGACATCGAACGTGTTTTCCATTCACCGGGAAGCAGATCGTGCGAGCGTTCGACTTCTCAAGGAGTTTTGGTGAATAGTATAGTGCTTGATTGGTGCGCCAGTTAATGTTTATAAACAATTTCGGGAGTAAGAACTGGTGAAGCCGATCGATGTACTCGCTTGCAGTTCGTATGGTCATCCCTACAGGTCCAGATTCACGTCTGGCTGCTATTCGGAGGCCAGGTGCAGAATTGATTTACTTAGCGTCTATACTCGATACAGCCTCCACGACAGAGTCAATCATTTCGAACGCTGCGAGTCCGCTGAAAATCGAGCTAGGGCATCTCAAGCGGTAAAGAAGACAACTTGGGTAGGCTGTAATGTCGAGATAGCTAGCGAATGCTCGCCATACGATCAACGTTGAGTCAAACTTGTAGTTCCACACGCGTGCCGTTGCACTACTACCCAAAGCTTCAGTTTTTGTCATTGCAAATACTGTATAGTTCCAAGATGAACCGAAGCTCACCACCTCATCCTGTTGAAGCGCTGGGTAGGCCGCTTGTAAGTTTGATACACCTAAACCAGAACGAAGGACGTCGGAGAACACCAACGCAAGTGAGACCACCCCAACGACAAAACGCAACCAGGAGAATGGGAGATGCCGCTCGAAGACTTTTTCCCGGGCAGCAAATTGGCGGGCGTGTGTTCTGTCGATAAGGGCGGCAAGAGAAATGTCTGTCCTCGTACTCACAAGCGTATTTCTCTCCGCGTAGCCGGCAGCCCATTTGGAGAGCGCAAGCAGTGGTCGACCACCGTCTGCCCGAGTAGGTGTTACTCGAACGGAAGCCATAATGCAGCTGAATGCAAGTCAAAAACACCCGAGCTGTTGCCTGTAGCTTCCCATGCAAAGCCTTGCAGAGCAGTTAATCAACACACACGCTAAGTATATCACCGTGACAGCTCCATCAGTTTCGCGGTGCTTCAAATGCTGGAACAGTAGAAACAACAAGTAGTGAGCATCATGCGTTCTTGTCTAAATTTGCCAAATCATCCAGGAACCTATAGTCATCAATCGATCTGCCCACTATCTCTTAAGAGTGCGTTGTTTTTCGGCGTGGACAACAATTTTTTCATCTCTTGACAACCCCTTTCGCTTGCGCACCGCCTCAATGTAACGTCTCACATAGTTGTGTTCGTACACCCGTTCGCCATAGTCTTCACGCTCCTCCTCGGTCTGCGGCTGGAAAAATGGGTCCATGTCGATGATGCTCCAGTGCGAGAAAATGAGCTGCGGGTTGCTCGCAGCACCTGATGTTTGAATCAAAAGGTCTGTCGCGAACCCGAAGCTCTCAACAACCGGTAGGTGTGCCTTTACGGTGAAAAGTGCCGTGCCATCAGACAATTCCTCAGAGTAAATATCACCACGCCGCTTCGAAATCACGCTATACAGCTTGCCCAATTGTTCAGCTTGGCATTGTACGGTGCACTCGTAAACGGCCTCCACCAAGCGCACAGACTGCTTCACAAATGACATCAAGCACGTGGTGCGCATGATTGAGATCACCTGCCCACTAAGCGGGCCATACTTGCTCACCTCAGCCTGCTCCTCCTCCTTGTTCTCTTCGCTCTCCTTCTCGTGGAAAGTGACGTCTTCGATTATGAACGCTACCCCCCACACAGGTTCATCACACAGAGGTCCAGCCGACGAAGTCATTTGGAAGCCCGTGACGATACTGTTCTCCATCTTCTTAATAGCACCAGCTTTCTCCGAATTTGAAACAGATATCTCAGTGGTGGAGTCAGAAGGAACAGACGACCGGATGCACAGTAATCGGGGATGTTGTTGATCAGTATGTTAGGGCCAACACGTCGCGGACCACAACTCCAGATCTTGTCCAGAGGAAGCGTCTTCAGAAAGCTGTTTTCGCTCTTCTGAAGCGACTTCTCCAGTTTCTTCTTGAACGCCGAAATTTCTTCGGCACCAGCATCCACGACTAGTTCCTTGATGTTGATTTCATCCCCAGTCGTCTTCTTGCTGTGCACTATGCGTTTCAAAAGCACTGCACTCTCTTCTAACAGCTGAGCTGTCTCGAGTGGCAGTGGGAGTGCACGCAGCTTCAGTGTCAAACTCCCATCAGGAGTTGTTCCCAACGCAACCTTAGGGTCTGCGTCAGTGGATGCACTAGCCTCCTTATCAATTTGGTCCTCCTTAGGCACGTCAGGGGTGAGAAGGTCTTTAAAAACAATGTTCTCCTGAAACGAAGAAATTGTTCCGTCGACAATACTTTCTCGGAACCCGACTAATGGCTCGGAAACCTGAACTGCAACCTTGGCGAACCGATCCTTCAAGTCCTTGATACATCTTTCCAGGTGTAGCTCTCCTAGTGCCACAATGACATGCTCTCCAGTTTCTTGGACGTGGACTTCAACAGTCGGGTCGGACCGATACAGACGCTGCAGACCCGCCTCAAGGGCGCCAAAGTTGCGTGGGTCCTCGGGCTCCACCGCGACACGGACGATTGGTTTTGCTTGATACGGCATCTTTGTAAGCGACGGACATGCCAGAGTTGATGACAGCGTAGCAGTCTTTAGAACATGCTCCTGCAGACCTACAATACCCACAATATTACCTGCCGGAACTCGATCTAGCTTGAGTAAATCTCGTCCCATTATCATGTAGGTTTTAATCAAACCGTTATCGATGCGCGTGATGTGCTTGACAGTGCTGGGGTCAACCGTATCAACATCAACCTCCCCAGAAATGCCCTGGAACTTCGGGTCCAGCACATACAAAGGCTGACCAGCTCGAAGAACTCCGGAGTAAACGCGACCCACACCGACATAAACCTCGTCATTGGCAGCTAGTCCAGCTTGGTGATAATCGGATAGTACGTTGGCCTCTACGGATATCACCTTGCAAATGTAGATGACTAGAGGCGCTTCTTCCGATGTTTCACATGCTTGAAGTGATCGGAAAACCCGCGCATGCTGTGGAGATTTATCAAGTTGTTCCGACGAAATTGTACACAGCTTCTCAGCACGTTTGACTTGTGCCGTCACCGGACTCGGGAGTACACGCGTCACCATTTTCAGTACTGTCGTAGACAAGGGCAGCCACTTCCGCATGACAGCCTGAATGGCGTTTTTACGGTCGGATTGTTTTAGCTCCCGGTCCGTGACCAACCTAGCCACTCGCAGTTGACGAGTGAGTTTTCGCAACGACTCCAAATCAGCATCTGACCCCACTGGTTTTGTCAATGTCGTATAGGCCGACCAAACAAGATCCAGGATAAACGAGCAGAACATCGTCTGGCTGTTCGAGGTCGGCGGCTTCGTCACAATCTTTTTCGTCTTGCCATTGTAGTAGTACTCTCCCCACAGTGCTTGACGCATGACACGAACCGGCAGCTCCAACTTCTTGGCATACAAGGATGCAAAGTAGCCGATTCCGAAGGCCCATCCGTCCGTGGCACTTGCAAAAATCACATTGCCATTAGCAGGTGAGAACAGCATTTCGTTCTCCAATTGCTCAGTCACTTTGGAAATCGCTTCATCATCCAGCGTGATTTCAATCTTGTCGGTACTAACTTCGTCTCCATCCACTGACTCTTCAACCTCCTTTTTCTCTTCACTCGTATCTTCCTGGTCATATTTTTCCAAAACATCCATCCGGATCATTGAACTGAGCACTGCATTGGCTTGTTCCAAAATGCGATTTAGTCTCTGATACGCTTCCATCGGTGAGAATTGTAATTCAAAAATGAGTCGATCCATTTTGTTGATGACCAAACAGGGGCGGATGCCTTCTTTCCAGGCTTGACGGATGACTGCATGGGTTTGTGCACACACTCCTTCAACTGCATCAATGAGCACGAGAGCTCCGTCACAAAGTCTCACTGCAGTTGACACATCAAAGGAAAAGTCCACATGTCCTGGAGAGTCCACCAGGTTGATGAGGTACGGAGCCTCGCTCTCTTTGTCAGTGATTGGTTCTGGTTGATATACTAGGGAGATAGCGCTGGATTTCATCGTGATGCCACGAATTTGCTCCTCTTCTGTGTTATCTAAGTATCGGACCTGTAATTTAAAAGTAAAAACACCATACATTTTAGTTTACCGGTACCATATAAGCATTAATAATATGTAAACTAAAAGGAGTCATTTTTACTGACTTTGCCAGCGAGACGCTCCGAGATGATGCCGTTAGAAGACACCAGACTGTCGCTGAGTGTAGTCTTGCCATGGTCCACGTGCGCCAGGATGCAGATATTGCGGATGCGCTCGGGCGCGTGCTGCAGCGATCCCAACAACTCCGGCGTCGCCCTCGTCGCCATCTCTTGGCCAAACACCTCTTAAGTGCGATAGCAAGATGTGTGTTTAAAATACGCACTTAAAGAGATTGAATTAAGTACGCTCTCAAATAAAGTTCATGTTGCCGTGTGTGGTAAGCGCAACATGGAGCGGGCGACTCCAGAAGCCGAGGCCGTTGCTCCGTAAGGCCTTCGATCTATTTGAGAAGACAGAGACGCCTTCTGCCCCTCTGCACGCGCGAGTCTTTAGCTCTTCATCGTGGGGAGGAGAGGACAGCTCATCAGCGCAAGGGAATGGCTTTAAGACGTCGACGAGAGAACACGGTTGTTTTGACTGGAAAGGCCGTAGACCAAGAAATGCATGTTTATTGGCACTTCAGACGTATAAGCAACTGAAAGAAGACGTATTGGTTCCTCGTTCTTTCGTTGTTCCGACTGACGACACGCGGTGGCCTGAGGTGACACGGGGGTACAAGCTAGGAATGGCTGTAGATAGGTTGCGTTGTAAGCTGAGAAAAGACGATCAAGGTATGCCTTTGGAGCTGAAGGAGCTGGGGTTTACCCTGAATGTGTCCCAATACCGATGTGACGAGATCATTCTACCTGATTTCCGCAAATTCTACGAGATCCACGGCCATACGGATGTTCCAGATGGGTTTAAAGTCCCAACGTGTGATGACGCATGACCAAAGCAGCCATGGAGCTATCCGTTAGGTACCCTTGTTAATAATATCCGGACGGAGAGGTTGTATTCTGTACAAGTGGCTGCGTCAATGGAGGAGCTCAAAAGTATGGACTTCAGTATTACGACGATTGTCGAGCGCGACTGGACGGAGAAGGTTATCCCATCCCTCTAGGTGTTCCGTCAAGAATCTGGTCACTATATTGTTGATTTGAAGTCAAGGTGCCATTTGAACATCCTTGGCCAAGAAAAGCGTGGGGTTCTCTAGGAAGTGTAGCCAGAGCTGTCCGCGCACGCTATAGTTATGCCGAGAGCAATGCTCGGGACAAAGATATTATCGACGGCCTGGATTTCGTGTGGGATTACTACGAGTCAGTATGGAACAGACGGGTTATTCCAGCACTGGAAATTTTCGTCGCGGAGTATGGGCATTGCAAGATTGCGCAGAAATTTGTGGTACCTGAATGCGAACCATGGCCCAAGCGTGTGTGGGGATGCCATTAGGTGTGACGATGAGAGACATGCGATGTAACGCAACCTACCTTGGTTACATCGGACGCGATGTGAACAGGTTGCAAGCACTCGAGTATCCCTTCAAGCTGTCAAGGGAGCATGGGATAGACGTATTGTTCCGCTGTTAGAGATCTTTACGACAGAGTTTGGACACAAGAGCGTTCCGATGGATTTTGTCATCCCTCCTGAAGCTGTATGGCCGAAGTTGGTTTGGGGAGTTGAGCTAGGTTACATCGTCGCTCGTAATTCTCGCCATTTGCCTTGACTGATTGAAGACAAAGGAATGAGCGAATAGACGACGAAGATTTTGTATTGGGAGCACAGCTGAATGTTTATCACTTACGCACATCATAATTGTTGGTATAGGGCAAGAAGTATTCCATCTACAAGTACAAAACAGTTCAGTTTGGGTGATGATTTTTGTTAATCGAAGCGTGAAAATGGGTACTTTAATAGTTTGAGTGCATTTAGTTTGCCCAATTTTGGGCACTTCTAATCTCAACCAATAGTGTATGCTCTGGCTTGCGCTGAGCTGCGCTCCTCATGGGGTGGGGAGACCCCAGAGGGCAAAACCTTTGCTCCGTGAGGCTCTCTACCGATTTACCACGACGAAGGCTCCTCCTTTACTTCCACACGCGCGATTCTTTAGCTCTTCAGCGTGTGAAGACGAGGAGGACAGCTCATCAGCGCAAGGAAATGGCTCTAAGGAGCGGACGACGACTGGAGACGGTGGTTTTGACTGGAGAAACACTCGTTCAAGAAAGAAACTTCTGTCGGCGCTTCGGACGTACAGAGAGGTGAATGGAAACCTATTGGTGCCTCAAGCATTCGTTGTTCTGTCCGGCGACAAACGGTGGCCTCAAGAAGCATGGGGGTACAGACTAGGGGTGGCTGTAAGTGGTCTACGCCAAAGGCTAAAAAATCAGATCAAGATTTGCCTTTGGAGCTGGCGGAGCTGGGACTTACTCTTGATGTGTTTCAATATCGTTGGCACGAGATCATCCTACCTGCATTACGCAAATTCTACGCGTTGCACGGCCATACGGATGTTCCAGGCACGTTTGTTGTCCCAACAAGCGACGATGCGTGGCCAAAACCGTCATGGGGCTGGAGCCTAGGATTTTCAGTTAGTAGAATCCGAGTGGAGAAGGCGTATTCTGTACAAGTGACTGAGTCATTGGAGGAGCTCAAAAGTATGGACTTCTGTTTCACGTCGATACCCGACCGCGACTGGACTGAGAAAGTTATTCCATCCCTCCAAGTGTTCCGTCAGGAGTTTGGTCACTGCATCATTGACGTGAAGTTTAAAGTGCCATCAAGTTCACATTGGCCCAGAAAAGCGTGGGGGATGCCACTAGGAGTAGTAGCTAGCACTATTCGCTCAGGCAAAAACTATGTTGAGCAATGTGTTCGAGACAAAGACATTCTCGACCAAGTGGGCTTTGCGTGGGATTTCTATGAGTCTATGTGGAACGAGCGAATTATTCCAGCAATGGAAGCTTTCGTTGCCGAATATGGACATTGCAAGGTTGGGGAGAAGTTTGTAGTGCCTGAATGCGATCCATGGCCCCAGAGTGTGTGGGGGATGTCACTAGGTAGGACGATGAGCGACATGCGGTATGGTGCAGCCCACCTTGGTTATGTTGGACGTGACGTGGACCGCTTGCAAGCACTGGGGTATCACTTCAAGTTGTCAAAAAGCGTGGAATAGACGGGTGGCTCCGCTGGTAGAACTCTATGCGACGATATTTGGACACGAGCGCATTCCAGAGGATTTCATTATCCCTCCTGAACCTGTGTGGCCGAAGGCGATGTGGGAGTTGCATTAGGTTACATTATAGCTCGCAATTCTCGCCACTTGCCTCTTGACTGGTTAAAGGCAAAAGAATAAGCCAATAGACGATGGAAGAAGTTGTTATGAGACCATAGCATACGCACAGCGTATTGCTGACGTCGTTGGCATCAGGTAAGAAGCATTCCGTCTACAAGTAATGCCTAACAGGTCAGTTCACGTTCGTATGTGTGAGACTTGTCTGTCGCTATGCGGACAGCTCACGTGTTCGAGTTATACGCGATTTATCGCTACTTGTCCATCTCAGCTTGGCAGTACTACCTTTCGACCTTCAAAGTTACTTCAGGTAGTGGTGAAACTCAGCAATCTGAGTCAACCATCAAGTACTAAGTATAAGCACAGCTTCACGCATCGAGGAAATGGAAGAATGTTTCTTGGGGGTCTCAGTATAGACGTGCAAACGACACGGACGTGAAGGCTAACGTGGCATTCATGAGCACCGTACTAATGGGTGGCCCGCTCGTATATTTGCGAACGAACCTCGGCCGAAATCTATCGACGGAATTGACGTATTACCATTCGCTCTTGCGTCCTCATCAGGTTTCGCTTTGGTGGCTGGAAATCACAAAGGGTATAGTGCGTGTAGTGGTCTGAAGTTGCTTCAACGAGTGATTGTGTCCGAGTTGACGTGGTCATGTCTGGATTATTTGTGGTGGTGAAAGTGTTTCTAGGCGTTGTGGGCTATGTGGCTAAGCTGACTACTGCGTTGCGATGGTCTCCAAATCGAAGGTGGTTTGTGCCTGCGGGTCTTGGAAGTGGTGCACTGTAGGCCTTCCTAGATGTTTTATAAACGAGCTTCAGCGACTCAGTACGTACTCATGTTTGGCGATTTCACTGGCATTGCTGTTCGAGGAGCTACTGACGCTATCGATTGTCGTAGCTCTAAGAAGGGACAGGATGTCGATTCTACTCCGCTGCAATTGGATGAGGATATTTTCGAAGATTTGTTCACGCTGTGAAAATGGGTACTATAATAGTTTGAGTGCACTTGGTTTGCCCAATTTTGGGCACTTTTCATTCTAACCAATAGTGCATGCGCTGACCTGTGTGGGATGAGGCTCCAGAAGACAAGACCATTGCTCCGTGAAGCTCTCCACCTATATACGACGACGAAGACTGCTTCTGTACTTCCGTACGCTCGATTCTTCAGCTCTTCAGCGTTGGCAACAGGGGGAACAGCTCATCAGTGCAAGGGAATGGTTCTGAGCAACGAACGACTGGAGACGGTGGATTTGACTGGAAAAACACTCGATCAAGAAAGAAACTTCTGTCGGCACTTCGGGCATACAAGGAGGTAAAAGGAGATGTATTGGTGCCTCAAGCGTTCGTGGTTCCGTCCAATGACATGCAGTGGCCACAGTTCACATGGGGGTACAGACTAGGAAAGGCTGTGGGTGCTCTACGCAATAAGCTGAAAAAAGCAGATCAAGATCTGCCTTTGGAGCTGGAAGAGCTGGGACTTACTTTGAACGTGTTGCAATTCCGATGGGACGAGATCATTCTGCCAGCATTGCGCAAATTCTACGAGGTCCACGGTCATACAGATGTGCCAGGCACGTGGGTTGTTCCAACAGGCGACAATGTGTGGCCAAAGAGGTCATGGGGCTGGAACTTAGGCTTTTCAGTCAATACTATCCGATCCGACAAGACGTATCCTGTGCAAGTCGCTGAATCGATGGAGGAATTCAAAAGCATGGACTTCTGCTTTACGACGATAGCCGAGCGTGACTGGACAGAGAAGATTCTCCCATCCCTCCAAGTATTCCGTCAAGAATTTGGCCACTGCATTATTGATTTACAGTTCAAGGTGCCATCTAAGCATCCTTGGCCTACTGAAGCGTGGGGGATGGCACTGGGATCTGTGGTCAACTCTATCCGCTCAGGGAGAAACTATATCGAGCAAAGTGCTCGCGACAAGGATATTCTCGATGAACTGGAATTTGCGTGGGATTACTATGAGTCTATGTGGAACAGACGGATTATTCCAGCCTTGGAAGTTTATGTCGCGGAGTATGGGCATTGCAAGATTGCGCAGAAATTTGTGGTACCTGAATGCGAACCATGGCCCAAGCGTGTGTGGGGATGCCATTAGGTGTGACGATGAGAGACATGCGATGTAACGCAACCTACCTTGGTTACATCGGACGCGATGTGAACAGGTTGCAAGCACTCGAGTATCCCTTCAAGCTGTCAAGGGGAGCATGGGATAGACGTATTGTTCCGCTGTTAGAGATCTTTGCGACAGAGTTTGGACACAAGAGCGTTCCGATGGATTTTGTCATCCCTCCTGAAGCTGTATGGCCGAAGTTGGTTTGGGGAGTTGAGCTAGGTTACATCGTCGCTCGTAATTCTCGCCATTTGCCTTGACTGATTGAAGACAAAGGAATGAGCGAATAGACGACGAAGATTTTGTATTGGGAGCATAACAGAACGGTTCTACGTACATGTACAACGTGCCATGAGTACTGTTGGCATCTGGTAACATACATTGCAAGTAATGGCAAACAGGCTATGCAGCTAATGCAGAGTTCGAGTCGTGCGAATCAGTATGCGCAATTTATCGCTACTTGTCCATCTCTTCTTTCCCCACTAAAGATTTTTTGCAGTAATGCCTACGACGGACTCGAAACACAGACGCGTGTATGGGTTGTAGGCGCCGGATGCCCATCGCCTGTGGAGCTGGACATGATAATGTCGACGCCCGATCAGTGCATGTTGGTGGCTCCTCCAGCCCTAAGCGAATGCGTGCTGTGGCTGGCTGGGTTCTCGCCCTCAGCGAGCGCGGCACACTGGATCACCCTTGCTAACCTGGACGCGGATACGACCAGTTGCGTTGGGAACAATGGTACCGGAAACGATGAGGCCTTCGGCCACGTGCATTGCTACCTGACTTGCTGGGGAGTATTGACGGCCTCTACGCACGCGGAATCCCGGGTCACTGGAATAACGTCTTAATATCGTTTCCCGAGACTATGGATGCTGCACAACGGGTGGCCATCTTTGAATGCTAGCACTGCTGTAAGGGCATTAACATTTTTCTTCCAAGAAAACCTTATTGCAAATTCGTAGATGTTAACGTTGTAAGCTCGCCTGATAGATGTAATCAGCCAAAAGTGAAACAGGAAAATATTGAGGTGTTGAATCATTCGCAAGTTGACAAGAGTATTCTTCTGTGAAACAGAACTGGCGCACGATGTCCCGAAGCGGCACAAACGAGCATCCAGAACTTTTCTAGCAGCAGGAACCGCGGTAAATGTATAGTGTTACTGGAGGACCGGCAATCTATTGACAATTGGTTGGTAATCTGGAGAACTAGACTCTTTGGTAGATGCAGCAATTCGTTCGCGTTCTTGGCGTCGTTGAAATGCTGCTAACGCAATTACGGCCACAGAGCCTAGATTTTTTGCTGCTTGGTAACATAGTACAGTAATTGATGTGATCAGCGACATCTTTTCCACCAAGCAAACAAGCAAGACAGATAATTTAGCAGATTGACTTAACTCATTCTAATTCACTTTTGAATCGTCTACTCACTTCGCTCCCACGGATAAAACGTGTCAAGCTGTGGGTCTTTTGTATGTGCACACGATGCAACGCCTCCATGATGTACAGTCTAACTTCCCAAATTTGACGGTAGATTTAAAATTTCTGAAGAGTCAAGAGGACCTGCAAGTGTGCCGAAGTGGGATAAGCTCTACAGGATGGCGAAGATCTGACGTCAGTACAATTATTCGCGCTCGAGAATGTAGATATGTTCGCAACGGAGCTGCTAGTTCGTGCGAGACCCTCTATGTAGACGACTATCGCTACGAAACGAGCTTGGTTATCTCTGATGTGGTTCAGTGGTATTGTGTCGTGCTATCACCCGAGTGACCGGACAGAGCTACTTCTGGTTTCGTGGGATAGGATTGATACTGAGCTGTTACTACGTCTACGGCAACGTGAAAGATCAAACAAACAAAAGTCTCGATGTGGAAACTCCTGCGCAAGGCACGTCGTCTCTTCATGAAAGTCCCCGCCCAGTGTGTTGTGTATGGCAGCCCGTTTCCAATCACTTGCTATGTGCTTGCACACCTACTGGATGCTTCATTCACGTACAATGTACTCGAGGGCAATTTCTTTTCACAGGCTGGAACTTTCAGCATTCAGTTTGAGCCCTTTATCTCGTACGCAGTGGTTCAAATGCGCAACTTGTGGGTGTATGCGCTCTTGTGGCAAATAGTGATGAGTACATTGGTAGTCCGATGACCCCATTGCTCAGTTGATGATGAGGTGCTAACCAACGCAAAGCTAGAGTTCCTACTGAGCGTGTTCTCGAGTATCACATTGTCTGCCCAATATCGCTCGACGTCTTTCCGGTCGTCAAAGATCCTTCAGATGATGGTACTACCTAGTAACGTTGGTCGTGGATGGGAAGCCGCTAAATACCAGTACAGCTTCACTCATCGAGGGGTCGGTAGCTTACTTCTTCGTGGAGTGATCATCGATCTGAAATATCTTGTCTGTCTGGTGCTCATGGTTACTGGAGTTTGGACTGCTCATTTCGTCCTATTGGAATGTTGGGCTGTCAAACGGGGAAAACAACCCCTCAAAATTCAAATGAGTTTATATTCGCTCCGACACCTGTGCTGTACTCTGCCGGAATGCTGTGGCCACTTGTGAGTATGTCTGGGTATTGGACGAGCGACTACTATTGCATCCTAGAGAATCGGCAGCAACTTTTACATCACGCGTATCGGGAAAATGCGCAGATACAGAGGAAACGTTGCGAACAAGTGAATCCGTTCGCACTTTGCCTCAAATCTGAACGTGTCGTGGTAGACGATCTGCGAGGGCAGGCTCACAAGTACAGATATGACAGTCCTTCACCATTCCCGGCTTCTCGAAAGAGTAGTAGAAACCCATTGCGGTTCATCCAGCACCAGATGAAATGCCTTCATAGGCGTGGAGACGATGTTGAAGCGAACATTGCGTTCATGAACGCCGTGGTGATGAGCGATCCGCTGGTGTATTTGCGCACAAGGCTCGATGGAGAATCCACCACAGTGTTAGCGTATTACCAGTCGCTTTTGTACCCTCGTCAGGTAGTGCTACTTCCTGTGACAGTAGTTGGCGAGCACAACGAGTACTCTGGAAATCTCAAATTGCTCCGACGCGTCAATGCTTCTGAGCTCGCTTGGTCTGAACTCGTACAATGTGGATAACCGTGGCAGAAATTCGCCAATATCACCCCACGATTGTTGTTGTTGGCAAAAGGAGTAGCAGCTTGATTTTCACGACTTGTAAAAATTGTCACGAGCTTTGCCATCATCAGTAACAAACGCTCACGATCGACCAGGGATTGATGCAAAATTCATGGATTAGTGTTTATAGTTTAGCTAACCCTGTCCAAGCATACTACGAAAGTACCGTGGAGAGCAGGCTCAAAACCTCCTCAGTTGAAAATATCTACCAGGGCTCCTCGAGCGTACCGAATGGGTACTCACCCGTATTTAGCGAGAAGGTGGCGCACAGCGGGTTGACCGGCGCCGTCGAATTGTACACGTCGCAGTCTGTCTCGGGCTTGATGGCCACCACGAAGTCACAGTCCTCGGCCACTTTCTTAAGGCCGTGGCCAACCTGCGGGTAGTACACGCTCCAGTCGTCCGCGGTCAGGGTGAACTCGACAGCTTGCGTCTGACCGGGCTCGAGACTGATCTTGGAGAACTTCTTGAGCTGCTTCATCTCTGGCACATTCAGTGAGTTGTACGGCTGGATGAGGAACAGCATGACCGTCTCCTTGCCGGCCACGCTGCCCGAATTCGTCACGTCCATAGACACCACGACGTCCTCTGTCGAAGACTCTACGACGCTACGGCTCAGATGAACCTCCGAGTAGGTGAAGTTGGTGTAGCTGAGACCCGTGCCGAAATCCCATTGGTTCTCGCAGTAGTACGCGGAGCTCACCTCCTGGTTCTGGCACATGCTCGTCACGGGTGGTTGTACGTCATTTGGATGTTGGCCTGGTCCTTCGGGTACGTGATCGGCATACGACCGCTCGGGTTCACCTTGCCGTAGATGATCTCGGCCATGGCCTGACCACCCAGTTCGCACGCCAGTAGACCGTTCACCACGGCGTGCACATTCTCAGGCAGGTCACCGAGCAGACGCGGACGACCTTCGAACAGCACCAGGATCACCTTGGTGCCCGTAGATGCCAGCTCCTTGACGTACTGGATCTGTCCGGCCGGGAGCGCTAGATCGTCAATGTCACCAGGCTTCAGCATACGTGTCTTCGCCGATGACGGTGATGGTGTACTCGGCCTTGCTAGCCATTTCCTTGGCCGTGGCCAGGTCCGCCTCCGAGTACGACCCGTTCGGGTACAGTCCGTTGAAGAAGGCGACGCTGTCGTTGCCCACGATCTTCTCAATACCAGATTTGACCGTGACCTGAGCGGGAGGAGGTGATCCTGGTCACTGTAGCCCTGCCAGGCGATCGTCCAGCCGCCGCACATGCGGCCGATGTTATCAGCGGAGAAACCCGTGAGGAAGACGGAGGCGTCCTCTGCGAGCGGGAGCACGTTGTCGTTGTTCTGTAGCAGCACGATCGACTCGCGGGCGAGCTCCAGAGCTGCTGAGATGTCGTCGTCGTTGCCGATGAGCGCCAGGTTCTCCTCGCCGGGGACGGGCGTGTCGTACAGACCGAGCTGCAGCTTCATCTTGATCACACGGCGGGCGGACTCCTTGAGGCGCTCCAGGTACTGCGGACTCTGTGCTATCAGTGCCTTCGTGCTGTTGTAGAAGCTGGTATCCTGTGCCACCATGCTCATGTCCACGGACGCGCGCGTGAGGGAGATGCGTGTCGCCTCGGTCTCGTTGCGCGCCGTGCGGTGGAAGTCTGTGAGCTGGTTGATCTCGGCGTAGTCCGTCACCATCATGCCGTCAAAGCCCAGGTCATCGCGCAGCAGCGCGTTCATGAGCTTGGTATTGGACACGGTCGGGACGCCGTTGACGGAGATGTAGTTCTCCATGACGCTAATCACGCCGGCGTCCACGGCAGCCTTGAACGGTGGGAAGAAGTAGTTCATCATGTCGTAGTCCGACACGGTCACGGCGTCCTTGTCGTGGCCCGACGGTGTTTTCGGGTACACGATCCAGTGCTTCATACATGCGGCCGTGTGGTTGTTGCTCTGCAAACCGCGGATGATGGCGTCTCCCATGATGGAGTTGATATGCGGGTCTTCACTGAACGTCTCGAACGTTCTCGCCCAGAGCGGGTTGCGCGAGATGCCGAGGATGGGGCCGAACACCCAAGGCACGCCCGACGCCTCCGTGTCGCGGCCGGTGATGCGGCCCTGCTCGTACACAAGGTCCGGATTGAACGACGCGCCGCCGTTGATTTGCTGTCCGAACAACACCGCGCCCTTGACGAAGATGGCGCCGTGCACCGAGTCCACACCGTACACCATGGGGTGGCCGCCGTTCTCCTCCATTGTGATGTCCTGGATCTTCGTGATTACCTCGCGCCACTCTTCCGCCGTCCACATGTACGTGCCGTTCACGGGGCCGTTGTTGAACGGACTTGTCAGGTATGATCCGACGCGCATCTTGGCGTACGCACGCACCTTGTCCTCGTCGACCTTGTTGTCATCCGTCAGAAGCTGGTTGATGTCGATCTGGGTCATCTGGCCGATGATGTCGTCCTCAGTGAAGGAGGCCACAATTTCATCGGCACGGGCGTCCCACTGGTCGGCCGACACAAGGGGTTCCTTGCTGCGTGGCAATCCCCAGGGTCATGCACAGCACTGCTGTGAGCCAGGATTTCAACATGGTTGTTGTGAGTCTTCTCTGGTGAAGCTTGTTCTCAAAGGAAGGCAAAACGGAGAATGAGGGAAGTCTTCCCAGCTACAGAGAGCCTTCTGATCCCTCATTGGTGTGCGTTGGTCAATAGAGAAAGTATGCCGGTAGCTAAGACGTTGCTTAGGGGCTGCTCGGGACCACAGGGCTGACGGCACCAGCTCCTGCCGCCACAACCCACCCGCACAAGGACGCTGCACTGCAAGTAATACAGATGTAGCTAGCTGTCTCTTCCACTTCAAGGCACGGGGAGGTTTGTGTCGTGATAACAAGGTGCCCGAGCTTTGATGCATGCAGCTCTGCGCATGATAGGCTATTACCGATGACTGATGACAGAGACCGCAGCTTGCAGGACCGGCACAAGGGCCGAGAACCGGCACAAGGTATCTTCTGCTTGGTGTTGGTGTGTCGATGTGCCATGCGCACGAAGCGAGTGTTTTATACACAACTGAAGGGGATGCGCTGAACTGAAGAAGATTAATGTGCCGTTCCTGCAGTATCTATTCCCCGAGGTTCAACTACAGCACGAGCGTGTTTTTGATGACGGCTGGACGAACGAGGCCCGAGGTCTGTGCATGCCTACAACACAAGTGCTATTAGCACTCATTTAGCAGTGTCGATGTGGATGCCAGGTCGATGCACTTCATGCGAAGCCATCGAGGTGTGTTCATATGACAGTAACTAAACTCTACGCGAATGTATATTGTTTTGTTTTTTGAGTTGGGGGAGGAGACTTTCCACAGGAGGGCTCTCCACGGTCCGTTGATCACAAATTTGTACTGTGTACTGTATGTGTACATTGATATGTATGTCGCACCAATCGAGACAAAGGTCAAATCTTTCAGGCAGGCTTTATTGGTACTTCAAGCAGAGTGTTACTGCGATTTGACTATATCGTGTACAGATTGCGAACTTCAGTCATGAATTGCTAATGTATCCGCGGGGTTGATTCACAGGATCACATCATGTTTGTGGTTGCAGTTGTGGCGAAGGGTGGTCGCTAGCCGTCACGTGCGGCAATTTTCCATCAGCAAATATCCGACTTTAAAATATGCACATGTGCATGTAATACGTTATGTAGGTCAAAGGGCGTACATACTAAACAGTATTCAGCTTATCGTGCTATGAAGTGCATGTACATGTGTACACTGTACACATCTGCCATGTGAATGCACTTAAAAATGCTACGCCTACGCCAAAGTTTTGTTTGTAAATTCATCCCCCGACTCGCTCGGTTACACCATGTGCTCGTAATCATATCCGACTCTAAATAAATACATTCGTCATCAAGGGTGAGTGGATGCCAAATCTTCAACTTGAAGTGTCATACAACCTTTGTATTGCAAAGCACCTCAGAGTCTACTCACTGTTTGATGCTTCAAACAGAATGGCGAACAAACATCACGGTACGCTTTACGGTAGCAGCAGCACACTTACAACTCTATTTTAGATACACCTCGATGGCTTCGCATGAAGTGCATCGACCTGGCATCCACATCGACACTGCTAAATGAGTGCTAATAGCACTTGTGTTGTAGGCATGCACAGACCTCGGGCCTCGTTCGTCCAGCCGTCATCAAAAACACGCTCGTGCTGTAGTTGAACCTCGGGGAATAGATACTGCAGGAACGGCACATTAATCTTCTTCAGTTCAGCGCATCCCCTTCAGTTGTGTATAAAAACACTCGCTTCGTGCGCATGGCACATCGACACACCAACACCAAGCAGAAGATACCTTGTGCCGGTTCTCGGCCCTTGTGCCGGTCCTGCAAGCTGCGGTCTCTGTCATCAGTCATCGGTAATAGCCTATCATGCGCAGAGCTGCATGCATCAAAGCTCGGGCACCTTGTTATCACGACACAAACCTCCCCGTGCCTTGAAGTGGAAGAGACAGCTAGCTACATCTGTATTACTTGCAGTGCAGCGTCCTTGTGCGGGTGGGTTGTGGCGGCAGGAGCTGGTGCCGTCAGCCCTGTGGTCCCGAGCAGCCCCTAAGCAACGTCTTAGCTACCGGCATACTTTCTCTATTGACCAACGCACACCAATGAGGGATCAGAAGGCTCTCTGTAGCTGGGAAGACTTCCCTCATTCTCCGTTTTGCCTTCCTTTGAGAACAAGCTTCACCAGAGAAGACTCACAACAACCATGTTGAAATCCTGGCTCACAGCAGTGCTGTGCATGACCCTGGGGATTGCCACGCAGCAAGGAACCCCCTTGTGTCGGCCGACCAGTGGGACGCCCGTGCCGATGAAATTGTGGCCTCCTTCACTGAGGACGACATCATCGGCCAGATGACCCAGATCGACATCAACCAGCTTCTGACGGATGACAACAAGGTCGACGAGGACAAGGTGCGTGCGTACGCCAAGATGCGCGTCGGATCATACCTGACAAGTCCGTTCAACAACGGCCCCGTGAACGGCACGTACATGTGGACGGCGGAAGAGTGGCGCGAGGTAATCACGAAGATCCAGGACATCACAATGGAGGAGAACGGCGGCCACCCCATGGTGTACGGTGTGGACTCGGTGCACGGCGCCATCTTCGTCAAGGGCGCGGTGTTGTTCGGACAGCAAATCAACGGCGGCGCGTCGTTCAATCCGGACCTTGTGTACGAGCAGGGCCGCATCACCGGCCGCGACACGGAGGCGTCGGGCGTGCCTTGGGTGTTCGGCCCCATCCTCGGCATCTCGCGCAACCCGCTCTGGGCGAGAACGTTCGAGACGTTCAGTGAAGACCCGCATATCAACTCCATCATGGGAGACGCCATCATCCGCGGTTTGCAGAGCAACAACCACACGGCCGCATGTATGAAGCACTGGATCGTGTACCCGAAAACACCGTCGGGCCACGACAAGGACGCCGTGACCGTGTCGGACTACGACATGATGAACTACTTCTTCCCACCGTTCAAGGCTGCCGTGGACGCCGGCGTGATTAGCGTCATGGAGAACTACATCTCCGTCAACGGCGTCCCGACCGTGTCCAATACCAAGCTCATGAACGCGCTGCTGCGCGATGACCTGGGCTTTGACGGCATGATGGTGACGGACTACGCCGAGATCAACCAGCTCACAGACTTCCACCGCACGGCGCGCAACGAGACCGAGGCGACACGCATCTCACGCGCGCGTCCGTGGACATGAGCATGGTGGCACAGGATACCAGCTTCTACAACAGCACGAAGGCACTGATAGCACAGAGTCCGCAGTACCTGGAGCGCCTCAAGGAGTCCGCCCGCCGTGTGATCAAGATGAAGCTGCAGCTCGGTCTGTACGACACGCCCGTCCCCGGCGAGGAGAACCTGGCGCTCATCGGCAACGACGACGACATCTCAGCAGCTCTGGAGCTCGCCCGCGAGTCGATCGTGCTGCTACAGAACAACGACAACGTGCTCCCGCTCGCAGAGGACGCCTCCGTCTTCCTCACGGGTTTCTCCGCTGATAACATCGGCCGCATGTGCGGCGGCTGGACGATCGCCTGGCAGGGCTACAGTGACCAGGATCACCTCCTCCCGCTCGGAGTCACGGTCAAATCTGGTATTGAGAAGATCGTGGGCAACGACAGCGTCGCCTTCTTCAACGGACTGTACCCGAACGGGTCGTACTCGGAGGCGGACCTGGCCACGGCCAAGGAAATGGCTAGCAAGGCCGAGTACACCATCGCCGTCATCGGCGAAGACACGTATGCTGAGAAGCCTGGTGACATTGACGATCTAGCGCTCCCGGCCGGACAGATCCAGTACGTCAAGGAGCTGGCATCTACGGGCACCAAGGTGATCCTGGTGCTGTTCGAAGGTCGTCCGCGTCTGCTCGGTGACCTGCCTGAGAATGTGCACGCCGTGGTGAACGGTCTACTGGCGTGCGAACTGGGTGGTCAGGCCATGGCCGAGATCATCTACGGCAAGGTGAACCCGAGCGGTCGTATGCCGATCACGTACCCGAAGGACCAGGCCAACATCCAAATGACGTACAACCACCCCGTGACGAGCATGTGCCAGAACCAGGAGGTGAGCTCCGCGTACTACTGCGAGAACCAATGGGATTTCGGCACGGGTCTCAGCTACACCAACTTCACCTACTCGGAGGTTCATCTGAGCCGTAGCGTCGTAGAGTCTTCGACAGAGGACGTCGTGGTGTCTATGGACGTGACGAATTCGGGCAGCGTGGCCGGCAAGGAGACGGTCATGCTGTTCCTCATCCAGCCGTACAACTCACTGAATGTGCCAGAGATGAAGCAGCTCAAGAAGTTCTCCAAGATCAGTCTCGAGCCCGGTCAGACGCAAGCTGTCGAGTTCACCCTGACCGCGGACGACTGGAGCGTGTACTACCCGCAGGTTGGCCACGGCCTTAAGAAAGTGGCCGAGGACTGTGACTTCGTGGTGGCCATCAAGCCCGAGACAGACTGCGACGTGTACAATTCGACGGCGCCGGTCAACCCGCTGTGCGCCACCTTCTCGCTAAATACGGGTGAGTACCCATTCGGTACGCTCGAGGAGCCCTGGTAGATATTTTCAACTGAGGAGGTTTTGAGCCTGCTCTCCACGGTACTTTCGTAGTATGCTTGGACAGGGTTAGCTAAACTATAAACACTAATCCATGAATTTTGCATCAATCCCTGGTCGATCGTGAGAGCGTTTGTTACTGATGATGGCAAAGCTCGTGACAATTTTTACAAGTCGTGAAAATCAAGCTGCTACTCCTTTTGCCAACAACAACAATCGTGGGGTGATATTGGCGAATTTCTGCCACGGTTATCCACATTGTACGAGTTCAGACCAAGCGAGCTCAGAAGCATTGACGCGTCGGAGCAATTTGAGATTTCCAGAGTACTCGTTGTGCTCGCCAACTACTGTCACAGGAAGTAGCACTACCTGACGAGGGTACAAAAGCGACTGGTAATACGCTAACACTGTGGTGGATTCTCCATCGAGCCTTGTGCGCAAATACACCAGCGGATCGCTCATCACCACGGCGTTCATGAACGCAATGTTCGCTTCAACATCGTCTCCACGCCTATGAAGGCATTTCATCTGGTGCTGGATGAACCGCAATGGGTTTCTACTACTCTTTCGAGAAGCCGGGAATGGTGAAGGACTGTCATATCTGTACTTGTGAGCCTGCCCTCGCAGATCGTCTACCACGACACGTTCAGATTTGAGGCAAAGTGCGAACGGATTCACTTGTTCGCAACGTTTCCTCTGTATCTGCGCATTTTCCCGATACGCGTGATGTAAAGTTGCTGCCGATTCTCTAGGATGCAATAGTAGTCGCTCGTCCAATACCCAGACATACTCACAAGTGGCCACAGCATTCCGGCAGAGTACAGCACAGGTGTCGGAGCGAATATAAACTCATTTGAATTTTGAGGGGTTGTTTTCCCCGTTTGACAGCCCAACATTCCAATAGGACGAAATGAGCAGTCCAAACTCCAGTAACCATGAGCACCAGACAGACAAGATATTTCAGATCGATGATCACTCCACGAAGAAGTAAGCTACCGACCCCTCGATGAGTGAAGCTGTACTGGTATTTAGCGGCTTCCCATCCACGACCAACGTTACTAGGTAGTACCATCATCTGAAGGATCTTTGACGACCGGAAAGACGTCGAGCGATATTGGGCAGACAATGTGATACTCGAGAACACGCTCAGTAGGAACTCTAGCTTTGCGTTGGTTAGCACCTCATCATCAACTGAGCAATGGGGTCATCGGACTACCAATGTACTCATCACTATTTGCCACAAGAGCGCATACACCCACAAGTTGCGCATTTGAACCACTGCGTACGAGATAAAGGGCTCAAACTGAATGCTGAAAGTTCCAGCCTGTGAAAAGAAATTGCCCTCGAGTACATTGTACGTGAATGAAGCATCCAGTAGGTGTGCAAGCACATAGCAAGTGATTGGAAACGGGCTGCCATACACAACACACTGGGCGGGGACTTTCATGAAGAGACGACGTGCCTTGCGCAGGAGTTTCCACATCGAGACTTTTGTTTGTTTGATCTTTCACGTTGCCGTAGACGTAGTAACAGCTCAGTATCAATCCTATCCCACGAAACCAGAAGTAGCTCTGTCCGGTCACTCGGAGTGATAGCACGACACAATACCACTGAACCACATCAGAGATAACCAAGCTCGTTTCGTAGCGATAGTCGTCTACATAGAGGGTCTCGCACGAACTAGCAGCTCCGTTGCGAACATATCTACATTCTCGAGCGCGAATAATTGTACTGACGTCAGATCTTCGCCATCCTGTAGAGCTTATCCCACTTCGGCACACTTGCAGGTCATCTTGACTCTTCAGAAATTTTAAATCTACCGTCAAATTTGGGAAATTAGACTGTACATCATGGAGGCGTTGCATCGTGTGCACATACAAAAGACCCACAGCTTGACACGTTTTATCCGTGGGTGCGCAGGAATATTTAAAGTTGACCTAAAGGTCTTGGCAAAAGCGCAGGTTACGAGTGTGCATGCCATTCGTGGGGAAGCAAATTGTGCGCGCATTGATGTTCGCGAGTAGCTCTGGTGAGTAGTATAGCGCTTGGTTGGTGCGCTAGTTCATGTTGGTAAAAGCGTTGGTAGCAAAAACTGGTGAAGGCGATCGATATACTCATTTTCAGTTCGTAGCGTTATCCCTATGGGTCCAGATATAGCCTCATTCATCATATACTTCTGGCCAGAGTTCGTGGAGGAAACTGCGTTGACAAGAGAATCAATTATTGTGAATGCTACCTTTCCACTAAAATCCGTGCTTGGACATGGCATTCGATACAGTAAACAGTCTGGGAAATCAAACACAGCGGAGTAACTCGCGAATGCTCGCCACACAATGGAAGTCGAATTGAACTTGTAACTCCACACACTTGCTGTTTTGCTGCCCTCAAGAGCTTCATGTTTCGTTATCGCAAACACGCTATAATTCCACGACGTACCATAGTCCAGCGCCTCGTCCGGGTGGAGCGAAGGGTAGATAGATTTCAAACTTGATACACCGATACCTGATCGAAGGACGTCGGACGATACCAAAGCAAGTGACACCATCCCGACGAAAACCGCAGCCAAGAGAACGGGAGATGTCGCTCAAACTCTTTTCACGGGCCACAAGTTGCCGGGCATGTGCTTTTACAATGAGGGCATCAGAATTAGTCGCACTTGATGCACGTTGTACGGTGGCGTAGATGGAAGGTGTCCCTAGAATTACTTCTTCCTTCGTCTGCTATTAGTCACGAGTTAAATGGTGAGCATTACGAGCTACAATGAAGCCTAGCTCAGCTCCCCATATCTCTTTGGGCCACACAGTTTCGGGTGGGATGATGAAATCCTTCGGGACGCGCTTGTGTCCAACCAGCGTCGCATAGATTCCTAGTAGCGGAGTAACACGCCTTTTCCACGCTACTTTCGACTGTTTGAAGGAATACCTCAGCGCTTGCAATCGGTCCACGTCGCGACCGAAATAACAGCCAAGTCGCCAAAATAAGCGAAAGGTACAATAGAAAATGTGAAGAATACCGACGACAATGAAGACCTAGACAAAAAGTTCCTCATGGATATTAAATAAAATATATTTTAAAGCTAATTCAATCCGTGTCGAATAATATTAGCTTTAATTAAATGGGTCGCAAAAAATGGGCACTATTATTTTTGTATTACTTGACCGATTCCTGCAGCTTTTTGCGCTGGAGCACATTTTAGATTAGCCCTACACCTGACATATCAAATACGTCAGGGTTAATCACAGTTTGTGCGAGGGGATCGCGCAGATCTAAATCTATGATTTATTCCGGTTTAAAAAACCTGCGGGAAGCGCTCCTGTACAATACTTAAGCAATATTTTCAGACGGATGAACCAATTGAAGACCATCAATGAAGTGAGAATGGCACCCTTCCTACATTGTGGTTTGTAATGCTCGCCGCTTGACTCGTGAATAATTGCAGACGAAGAAAGAAGCTGTTATGGAAGCGCATAGCAACTCCCAGTTCTGCATATATCATGTATCATGAGTACTGTCGGCGCTTCTTCACCTGTGGCGGTGGTGGAAGACCACAGCGCGTACGCTAATAGGCTCAAGTATTGAGCTGTAGTGATTGGAGCTGGTGCAGTGTGGGTAGCCGATAATTGTACGCATCACTAATATGTTCTACTACTCTCCTCTCCTCTTGTTCCACAGTGAACCGCAATGTAAACATTTCAAAAATGTACTCCATTCACGTCTCCAGCAATATTGCTCTCCAACATTTCGGCATCATCGCCTGCAGATGCAGCTCTGTGAGCAATTGTTGGCGCTTGGGGAGGTGAATCCAAAGAGTAGCCAACGACGTCAGCTCACTTTCGTCCTTCAAATGGGCCACTCTTTCATAGGTGAGTGGCATTCTCGCGATATTTCTGGGCATTAAGGACCAGTAGTTGGCTCGGTTGGCGAGTAACCCAGGACACACAGCCTTTATTTTCAAGCTCAACAATACTTTTACCATCGTCCTTGGGCGCTGGCTCGTCAATCGCAGTCCAGTAAATACAGCATTCATAGTATCAACAAATTTGATGTTATCTTCAATTCGAATATCACACTCCGACAAGCTTCATGTCCAAGACAAGTCTGCAGCCTCTTTGCAGCACGAGACACAAAGCCACCTTCGATCGGCTGGGCTACGAACCGTAAGCAATAAATAGACTCACCCTGAGCAGTGCTAACTATGACCATTTTTTTACAAACCATCGAATTCAAACCGATGCTACTCATTGCCGACACACAGCCGTCATGGGGCGACACTCGAGATCGACAACTACGCCCTCTGCTCCGGGGTCAGGCTTGCGATACATGGCACGGGACTCTTGCATCACTTGGCCTTCATTTATCCCCAACACATCTTGTTCCTCTGCACCGCAGTAGCTGACATAGCGCTTCTCGGTAGCCACTTGTGCCTGACTGGTTGAAAACAATACAGGCTGACCGAATTGCTCCACTACTTTGTGTGTTTTCGAGAACCGACTAGCGCCTCCGTGTATGTCAGCCATAGGTGCCTTCTGGAGTGTTCCCGAGAACAAGTGCAGGTCGTCCAAATAAATGTCCATGTCCTTCACACCACGCTCCGGTGACTTGGCGTAATTCAGAACTTAATCATGGACAACACTACTGGTGTGTCGAACCCAATGCATATGATATTTCCCTGCTGATTCCCCAGAGAGCTCGCCAACGGAGCCAACCACGCATCATGCGCTTCCCAGGTATTCTTGTCCAAGCCACTGAGTAGGTTATCGGGTGTTCGCGTGTCCTGTTGTCCTCCACCTCCGTTGTCCAGTTCTGACACTGAAAAGGGTACAGCGGTGATAATCTCGGGTTTCTCCATTATTCGAACGCCAGAGAAATCGTAGAGTTCAAGTCCGTTCAGCCCCAGGTAGTACGGATCACCCCACGCTGTCCAGCAAATGATTTTCAACATAAACCCCTGTGGATAGAGCGGCGCCTCGTAGTCCTGCCTCACGACTGGCGTCTTATACGCATGTACGCTAAACGGATAGTGTACGCGCTCGGAGTATGAAGATGCTGAAAAATTGCATGAGATCCCAGGACGCTCGATAGCATACGGGAATCTCAGCAATTGTCCAAAGTTAAATTCGGCGACACCTGGAGCCTTGCGCAACAAAAACCAGTCTCCTTCGGCGAGATCACAGTGCCATCAAGCACGACGACAATTTGTTTAGCCCCGCGATACGTGTCTTCTGGAGACTTATTGTAGTTCCAGACCCTCAAACCGTAGAGATTTTGGGCCTTCTTAAACTCAATGCGAACCTCAGGCACAGCACCAGCTTCTAGAGGAACTAGCCACATATGCGTGTCATCGCACGTGGTGCCCTCGCCGTCAATCAACTAAATTATTAACAGGAAGCAGATCACTCAGAGTGGAGCATTCAACGGACGGGGCAATTCAACAACGCACGAACCTTGTCTAGGGTGCGAGGATCTCCAACATATCCCAGCTGCCAAGCGAAAACAAGATCGCAATTAGATGAATAGAAAATCGCCAAACTCCTCGATGATGAACTACGTACGGATGCCAAATCTCGCGGTTTTGCGTCTAAGTTGGAGATGTCTAGAGGGATTGAAGTGCCTCGTGAACCCACAAGCACCTCGATTTGCGTCAAACCGATGTAATTCCTGTCTCCCCATGTGCTGTGCAACTGCAAAGTCAGCCTCCGACCGTGAAGAAGCTTATCCTCAGTATTAAAGCCGTCGTCACCCAGGGGCTTGTTGTCGGATGTCCCCAGGTTCATTTTTACTGCATCAGGCGATCTCTGCTGAGGTTCTTCAACCACCCAAGAATCGATTGATGTTCTCAGCCTCGACCCGTTAAGTGGTAGGCCTCGAGTTGCCATCGTCATCGGTCGCCCATCTCTTCCAAATTGTGGTTGTCTCTGGTCCTCTTCATCACTCTCCTGGTTCTTGGGACTATGTTCGACTGTGCGTGATCCAGCATCTGAAGTGCGAGGACGGCGAAGCTCCATAGAACGGTGAACTGAAGCCACAATTGTTCGGGTTTCTTCGTCCTCACGTTCTTGCTCACGAGCGAGAGCTCGTAAAGCTTCGTCGTTCATCTCGATAGCTTGCAAAATATCGCTTTCTTGGGTGAACAGGATCACTTCATTTGATAGCTCCAAACTGTCAGCACCTATCAGGCCTGGTGCCTGTCGGAACTCGCCTTCAAAAATCAAACTCCCAGTACTATCGCCACTCGGTAGCTTGCCTGTGATCCCTTGCGCTAAACTTGTTGGAAATGTGTCAAACAGGATGAGACGTGCAGCACGAACACCACGGCACGTATGCGTCCGTGATTTGTTGTAGTTCCAAATCCTCACCATTGAGATTGCAACTTGAGTGTCCATTTCTAACAAAACGTAGTGTTGCTGCCCCTCTGTGAATGGTGCGAGCCACATGTGGAAGTCGTCGCAGGTGAAATTCACTCCGTCCACCAGGTTTTCTGGAACGCGTGGATCGTCAGTGTTCTCCTCAAGCACGTTGATGCTCTCTGGACAGGCAGATACCTGCGTCGCGGGGTCTTGAAACCTGAGCAGTTCGCCACGGTGATTGAAAATTTCTACCCGTTGAGACCGACATAGTAAGGATCACCCCAAGTGCTCAAAATCTCTATCTGCAGCCACCTTCCGCTAGGAAGGACTGGAATGTCGGCACTTGCACCTGCGTGACTGGCTTCCACGTCAACAAAATCTGACCCTGGCAGTGGAGCCACTGGAGAACTTTGATACGATGATGATATTGGGTCTGCGCTAGCGTAACTGGATCCATTTGCCCCCTGACGGAGTTCAGTTAGCAATGCCGAAGTCGTAAATGTCCTACTTTCAGTAGAAGGCTTCGGCTTGGCTTCAAAGTACTCATCATCGCTAGCCATTCCGACGTCGGAAAGACCAGCAGGCTGTGGAAGACGACTGCGATTTGTTTTGCTAAAGTTCTCAAGACTGTCCCACGTCGAGAGCCTCGCAAGAGCGGGTGGTGTCACCTTGTGCTGCTCGTGTCGTTTCTCTTCTTTGGCTTCCTTACTTGCACGGAGTTCATATGACTTCAGGTCGGCTCGATCGAAATTGTCGGGTGCTGTATGTCTCTCATGGCCTGATTCGTTTCGATCGCTACGTACAGCTTTGCTCTGTCTTCGACGGCTGCCCGATGACAGCTTCTCATCTGCAGTCCATGCGTCTAGGTCAGCGCTTAATCGACTTGTTGTAGGCAAGCTTTCAACGGATGCGGACGACCGAGGAGTACGAGTCGTTAACCACACTGGGGTACCTCCGTCGATCTTTTCGGAAGAAGTTTCCTGCACTTGATTTATATTTTTCTGCTCTTGTTGCAGCGAGTGTGCAAGCAGTTTTGCTTCTTCTCTGATTGCCGGCATTACAAAACTTTCCTGGGACCGAGTAGTACGTGCAGTCTTCCTCCCAGTACTAAGTAAGTCTACCCATGTGCAAATATTGTCGTCTTCATCGCCAAAGTTTCAGGAAGAGAACCCGTCCACACAGATTTGCCACTCACCAGCACTTCGATGTCCCGAGTACAAGCAGTTTGCGATTTCTATACAGACAAACAAGAATGCAGGATGATTCAACGAGAGCATCAACTTTGCTCATAGCAACATCACGTACACTGTTGTAATTCCAGACACATAATTTACTTGGTGCCGATGAGACTTCGAGTCTAATGACGAGCATTCCTACACCATTAAACACGTTAGAATAGCATATTAGCAAGAACACAGTAGATCATCCTACCTGAATCACCCAGTCGCCCAAGCCACATGTCTTGATCGGCATTTGTGTGTGCAATGCCGTTAAAAAGTCGTTTCAGTCCGCGCACCATATCGTTTGTTTTGGGGAGGCCTACTATTAACTTGGTCATGCAGTCGCACGTTTTCTAAGTCAACAGAGAGCTCCTCGCCATTTAGATCGTAGACGCAGATTTGGGTGAGTCCCACAGCTCGTGTCCTGCTCCACGTCGACAGTAGCTTCATGTGGATTTCAAATAATTCAGATCTGATAGGTGCAGCCACGTCTGAACTAGTTGGAAGTCTCAACGGCGGCACAATAGAGAGAGATCTTGATATGATTTTGCGTCTTGCAGACCCCTTGAAATGCTCAATCCGCCCTTTGTTTCGACGGTTGATGGCTGAGGTGTGTGTTTGGCGTCGGCAGCGAACAAAGTGTCATTCACTTCGGAGATTTGATGTGCTTTTAGATCCACTCTCTCTTTTGCCTCCGTTTCCGAGCTACTCAACAGCGCAGTACTGTCTGCAGCAACTACTTCTTGTTGCAGTGCCCGCAGTTTAGCCAACCTCTCCTGTCGTTTGACTTCCATGAGTCGCTCGATTTCTCGCTCTTCGTCCTCTAGTTGCTTCATCATTTTAGCACGACGTGCCTCTGCTTCCTTCAGTACTCGCTCTTTCTCCTCTCGTTCCTGCGCTAGCTGCTCTTTCACCTCGTTAGCGTACTGGTTTTCCCATCGCAATTGTTCCTCTAGTAAGTGTTTAAGAGGAGCGACTGACGGGAGCTCTTGACCCTCAGTAGATCCGCTTGTTATAGTGGCCTTGATACTCGCTGGTGCTGCTCTTTTAGATGAAGCCTCGGAAGTATTCGCAGGATGCGAAGGACCAAGTGCGGATGTGATTTCTTTCCAAATCGCCGGATCTCCAATTGAGCTTTGGAGTGTCTTCACATCGCTTTCATCTTGTTCACTGGATTGGAATTGCTGCAATACATCAACAAGAGCACGTTGTTTCGAGCGAGAAAGGTGTTGAATGATCCCAAGCAGCTCATTTGTCGTTCGAGAGAAGTCTGGTGGAGAATTTGGCGCCTCAATAGCAGTTGGGGTGCTCATAAGCCCTGTCTCGTCGTGCTTCCCAATTGCTTTAAACGTGTTCTCACTCATCACAGTTTCTTCCTCTTCCATCTCTTCAATGACAAGTTCTTTCATCAACGGACGTTGAGCAGAGTGCTCACTCACATCTTCCTCCTCAAACTCCTCGAACGACTCCTCCAAGTAACTCTCCTCGTCATCTCCATATTCATCTGCATCCTTCTGTTCACTGTCTTTATCTTCATCGTCCGCCGTTGTTAGACGAAATTGACGCACTCCATCATGGTGCTCTACAGCCACGTTCATAGGTGCTTGCGGGCGGTTCCATTTGGCTCGGCGTACTCGTAGGTCCACCCCTTCTCGTCACCTCCACCAGAGCTAAAACCAGCAAAATTGAGCGTAGTTGACGGTGCCGATTTGCACTTCGTCAGCCTTACCTGTTCCCTGTATGGAGCCAACTTTGTCGGCAGAACCGATGCCGCCGATTTGTTGGTTCTACCACTTGACGAGGAGGAAGAATTGGACTGAGCTACTCTTGTCGGCACGTTAAAAGCCGTGACAAAAGCCTCTTCTCGTTCATGAAGACGATCGTTGCGCTTGGACGCCGCAGCGAGTCGCTTCTTGATGCGGTTGCGTTCTTCCAACACTTTGATGTACTGCATCTGCTTGGTAAGGACAGGGTCCGGCTTGGCGTCCGACATTGCTCCCGCATGATCAGTCCGAGATGGCTGGAAATCCTGATGCTTATCCCACCGCTTCCTCTCCGCCATGCTTCCAAGATGCAGAGAATAGATTTGACGGTCGTCTCTAAGGACGCTTCAAGACATCCGACGGTTTGAATTCGAGTCGCACGTAGCGATCAACCAACCAACCGTCACGACTTTTCAAATGCTCATCACTAGGACTCAAGACATCCAGAAGACATCTAGAAGACATGCGACCAAGGCTAAATCTAAATCTTCACCGCATGGGACGCATGTATTGTATGCCGTGGTGGTGCTAACATGGCGGAGGATGAGCGCTTAAAGACAATCATACTGTTGACGATTTTCCGGTTGTCGCATCAACAAATGATGTTGAGTGGAACTTTTTGCAGGAGAGGGAATGGTGCCGAGGGCCAATGAGCAGTATGAACGGCACGCTTTGTGCATACGACGGTGCATGCCTCATACATTCCGTGCCCGTTTACATGCATTCCAAAGCGGTGCAGCACACGTTGCAACAGCATCGATAATTGCTATTGTTTGACTACAACACGCGTGGACCTTGAGGTCGTTGGCCGACTGCTAAGAGTTTGCGGATCGTTTCGCCATTCGCGAATTTGCTCGCTTTAACTCGCATTCTACCCCACAAGAACTCTGTGACCATGGCCATGATGATGACTTCATTGAGAACTCTGTTCCGCAAGAAATATCGCGACATCTCCGACCAACCGGCTGAGCGTGCGGCGACTGGAACTGAGTTACTGCCTTCGATCGATCGCTCAAGGACGACTCTACCTGTCAGGTGTGGCAAGGGCGGTAAACGGCGCAAAGTCCCAGTACTCACCTTGCTATTTCTCCTGTCGGACAGCTAATTCGAGAGAAGAATTGACTACCAATCAGCCAAGTGTGATAGCCTAACTACAATAATGCGTTGGTACTGTTCGAAGACTTTGCTTTTGTCCCCAATCACTGTAGTTTGTAAGGCTTTGCAAGGAGAATAAGCAATGAATGTCATTGATGAAGCGCTGTTGATGTACTGCCATCTCTTTTATCCTGCACATCAAGCGCTTCTCAGCTTTGATTCACGGTGCTCTCGGGCCCTGGGGTGCAGTGAATCAAACTCCATTTCGAATCTGCGTCGAATCAAACAGTCAAGTCTATCAGTCTTTCAAGATGAACTCTCCACAGAAGTCGCCGAAAGGATGGTGGGGCAATGGACCGCCGTGCCGATGAAGCGTACGTACCGCAAAAGTTGTATACTATCGGACTTGGCGTATAACTAGTTGTGTTTGAAATGCAGGCCGTACAAGTGTCTCGAGTACGTGAAAGAGCACGCTGAACGCGGCAATCCTACGTCGGTTGTGGCATGCACCCATTAGTTCGCGTCCACGACCCACATGATGAACGTCGGTCCACTCAAAGGGGGTATCATTGATGAAGAGATCCGCAAGAAAAAGCCCACCGTCATGGCAGAGTTGGGAGGCTACACTGGTTACAGTGCTGTGCGCTTTGCGAGTGTTCAACGAGAAGCTGCAGGCAACTACGCATCGCACTACTACTCGTTCGAGTTCTCTCCTGTTTTTGCTGAGCGTGAGCGTGAGATGGTGGAGATCGCTGGTTTATCGAGCCAGGTGGCGGTGTACGTGGGCCCATTTCGGGGCAGTACGAAGTGCTTCGTGGCAAGATGGTCGATGCAAGTGGTATTGGTATTACGGTGATGAGTTGTCATAGTATGCTAACACTAGCTCGTGGTTTGGTTGTTAGTTCTACTTCATCGATCATGACAAAAGGGCCTATCTCTCGGACTTCAAGCTGGTTCTTGACAGCAAGACGTTGGCTCCTGACTCCATCATTGCCGCCGACAAATGAATACGTGAATTTCATCAAAACAACCCCCGATTCTCTGAAGAGCGCCACAGTGTGTTCATGAAGCGAGAAAACGTGATGATCCCGGACCTCTCGATTGCTACATTCCTCGGTAAATGACAACGCCAACCCAAAAGGGTGGCATGCTCTGATTGTCATGTCAAAGGTAGATCAATGCAAATGTCAACTGCCTAGCAACGAGGTCCGGTGAATTTCCGAGAAAATTGGCACAACGGGCACTGAGCTTACAAGCATGTCTTGTTTTGTTTCGATATGGGGTTTACATCTTGATGCTATCGAGCACAAAGCTCTTCACATTATTGCTGACGGCAATGCGTTTTACAATACTGCTTTTGCTTCTATCCCCGAAAGGTGGCGATCGACAGGTCCGGAAGAAGCTTGTGGTCGTGTCCACACTCAACGACACGACGGACAGCTGAGAACTGCGGGCTATTCTCGATGAACTCGAGATAATCCGGAGCACCTGGTCTCACGACGTTGTCCGCGGCAATAACTGAACCTGGTACCAATGTTCCGCTGGCAAGAATGAGCTTCAAGTCGGACAAGTAAACGGTTTTTTCGTGGTCAATGAAGTACATCTAGGAACCATAACGACAAACCAAACCAATGTTAAGAGATCAAACCAGCACCCCATTCGCACAATACAAACCCACGTACATCGACCGTCTTGCCACGAAGTACCTCGTACTGCTCCGAAAACGGGCCCACGTACACCGTCACCTGGTTCGATAGGCCGGCAATTTCCACCACTTCACGCACGCGTTCGGCAAAGACAGGCGAGTACTCGAACGAATAGTAGTGCGAGTCCGCGTTTACCTTACACTGTAGACTCGCGAACCGCACAGCGCTGTAACCAGTGTAGGCACCAAGTTCAGCCATGATGGCAGGCTTCTTCTTGCGGATCTCTTCGTCGATTACAGCACCTTTGACCTGACCGATGTTCATCATGTGGTTCGTGGATGCGAACTCGTCAATACACGAAAGCACCGACGCCGGGCTGCCTCGTTCCGCGTGCTCTCTGACGTACTCGAGGCATTTTGCGGAACTGTTTACACAACAAAGACATGTGTGAATGCTCATGAGTAAAGGTATCGATTCAATTGTTGTTGTTGCGAGCAGTACGAATTCAATACATACCTCTCATCCGCGCGGCGTTCAAACTCCTCTCGACTTGGCATTGGGTGATTTTTTGCAGTGACTTCGGTGACGAGTTCATCTTGTGCGGTGGTTAAACTACGTTTTGTGCTCTCTGCTGCAGATTGAGAAATGAGATTCTACATGGCAAGCAACTCTTGCCCTAGGCCAGAAAAGAATGATTGCTAGGCAAATCACGAAGGATTTTCAAAGGCATCATGCAGATGTGCAAATGATTATGCGAGTGGCGAAAAAATCCAGGGTTATCTGGTGCCTCTTGATCATTCCAGGTCTCAGCTCTGCGCCATCGTTGGAAGCGATCAATCCCCATTCTCAGCAATCGGTGGAAGCGATTATTCCACAATCTGCGTCAAGACCAACTGGACCTCTTCAACATGGCCTCCCTACTGTCAGCGCTACAAGGATTGTTGTTCCCGTGGGCTCGCGAGGAAGAAAAGTACGTCAAGCGCCATATGAGCAGAGATGCTTTGTCGCAAAGAGTTTGTATGATGATATTCACTTTACAACTCTTGTGAATTGTTGCAGTTCAGCCAAGTGCCTCGAGTATGTGAAGGCACATGCAGAGCATGGAAATCCGGCGTCGGTACTGGCGTGCATGGATGCGTTCGCGTCCAAGAACCACATCATGAATGTCGGTGAGATCAAAGGAGCTATCGTGGACGAAGAGATCCGCAAGAAAAAGCCCACCACCATGGTCGAGCTTGGAGCGTACACCGGGTACAGCGCTGTGCGGTTCGCGTGTTTGCAGCGAGAACTTGCTGGGGACAAGGAGTCACACTACTACTCCTTTGAATATTCACCCGTGTATGCTGAGCGCGTACGCGAAGTCGTGAAGATTGCTGATCTTTCAGACCAGGTGACGGTGTACGCTGGTGCATTCTCGGAGCAACATGAAGTGCTTCAGGGCAAGACTGTTGATGTGCGTGCTATTTATTCGATGCGACTGCCTGCTTTTGGTGAGAGATTTAACCCTCGGTTTTTGTTTTGACTGTAACTTTGTAGATGTACTTCATTGACCACGAGAAGTCAGTCTACTTGAATGACCTGAAGCTGATTCTTGCAAGTGGAACGTTAGCACCAGGATCGATTGTTGCCGCCGATAATGTTGTGTTGCCGGGCGCACCGGACTACCTAAAGTTCATTGAGAGCAGTCCACAATTCACGGAGGAGCGCCACACTGTCTTGATCAAGCGAGAAAATATTCGTATCCCAGATCTATCGATCGCCACATTCTTGGGGTAGCTGTAGCCTCATCAACTCGTGCTGCCTAAAAGCAAGTTGAAACACCAGTGTCTCGAGTAACCACGATATGTGTTAACTATTCTTCTGAAGGTGCATTTTCGCCTAGCAAAACGTTTTCAATTTCTGCCCCAGGTCACCAGGTACTGACAATAATGGGAGATTTGGGAGGTAGTGCGAAGGCGAGCAACTGTCATCCTACTGCATTCTGTAACAGGCAAAGAAATGGCAAGATCCCTCCACACTTCCTCAAATATATGCATCAACATTTCCTCACCTACTTCTTGCATCAGCAACTTGTTCTTCTATCGCTCTTTAACTTCATTGTGGCGATCTCCCTCGAATCGTGAGCTCTTGATAATATCCGTAGGTTTGGTGAGCACGTATAAGTACTGGTCAACCAGTCTATCAGCGTTGAAGATATGGGGCGAAGCTAGCGTATCAACGTGCACTGAATCAAATCCGAACAGCGTTTTGGCCTTGGTGAAGAATGACAAGTCATTTTGCTCGTGGCCCGGCACATGGTGGGCAAAGCTCACAAACGCCTGCGTAAAAGTACAAGAAAAATGTCAATAGCAATAAATGTAAAGACCTGTCCAAAGAAGGTATATTCTCACCTTCCCACCAGGAGCTAAGCATGCATCTATAGACTTGAGTAGATCCTCATGCTGAAAAATAACCAACGACAGGAAAATAGATTATCAATAACCGCCAAGTCCAACTAAGCACAAACCAGGATTGAGGGAAGGCTACCAAGTGATGCAACCACAAACACTCTGCAACAATTGCCACGTCGAAGCGAGTTTGTTCAGTACTCTCAACGTTGTCCGAACTCTCTGGTTCTTTGTCACCACCTCTCGAAGCTCCGTTTAACTTCATCTTCGAAGCTGAATTCATCTCTCCACCCAAACATTCCAACAATATTGTTGTGTCACTTCCCCATAAATGTCCTCGGACTTGATGTCTCCCATTCCCTAGCAAGTGCTCATTGCGCTTGATGTTTGTCTCGATATTTTTAACAGAAGATCGTTCGGGTAGTCTGCAGCACCAAAAGCTGTAAGCGTCACAGTTGGAATAGCGCAGTATCAAATAAATAGTATATGACCTGTTATAACAGTCACATTGGCGCCTAGATGCAGCGCCACAAGAGATGGTAATGCCCTGTAAAAACAGCACAAAACTCGTCAGCACGCCACTCTTATGAGTGAGTTTAGCTGATACTTACGAGGCAGCACCGAACTCCAAGAGGTTTCGCCCCTTCACCAGCTCTGGGTGTTTTGCAAAATGTATAGCAATGAACCTCTACAAGCAGTGCAATCAAAATGCGTTACTAGATGTCTTTTACTATTGTTTATTGATGTTGAGACATACTGCACCATTCCAGAGTGCACAGGCGAAGAGTGAGCCAGGGATGCCGCCGTCGTCTTCAGCCAGTGAGATGCGGAAGTAGGGGATTGTAGACCCGACATCTACGTCCTGGATCCAATCCTCTGGGTTGTAGCTGTCGGCCTCTCCGTTCTGCACGAACAGAGTCCCCACTACGTTGTCCTCCGCGTCGTCCATCGGGAATTGAAGTGCGTGTCTTTATTGTACACATCCTCCCTTGTGTGATAGGACGACGGAATTACGTTTCTAGTGCAAATAAGCCTCTATTGTGCGATAGTATCGCTATTGAGAGGCCTACCATATCGTTGACTCTCAATAGGAATGGGTTTGATAAAACTTTATATATTACCGATGGCACTAAGATTGTCCTACTGGTCCCTATGCCTGAATATATGGATAATTATACCACTACGTATCCATTATCTGTGTTGGGAATGTACCGAGATATCCAATATTAAATACCAATAGTTCATGTGGGTATCGGTTATTTACCAGATATCATAACAGATAACTGTTACCCACAATGAATCCAGAAGGTGGTGTGTCCCACACAACCACCTCATGAAATGGATGACCAGATTCATTACAGTAATGCTCGCCATTTGACTCGTGATTGGTTGCAGACGAGAGAAAGAAACTGGTGACAAAGATTGCAACAGAAAACCCTAACAGGTCTTTCTGTCTACCAAACCCTAATATATTTTGAAGCAACATTCAAATGTTGTTCGAAGGTACATTCCTCCTTCGTGCAACATCACTTGCCGAATCCACACCACCAAGGCCGACTGCTTCATCGCAGCATCTCCCGTCCGTTAGAGCCCCACCTTCGCCCCATCTCCTTCTTCCAAGCGCTTCATCGTATACCCCATCGTCTTGTGCATCTTCCTATACCTTATTCAAGTCGTTTCTACATCTACTTTCCCCTCTAATTCATGGGGCAACATTTTTGTTCCACCGGGATCTAGTGGCTGCCACTGCTGTACACCATGCGCTTCATGCACGTCTAACCAACGATGTCCAAGCGGACCTGGTGCTTCTAGGACCTCAATGGCTCCGTATCTACCGTTTGGAGCCTTCGCAGTCTGCCGAGAGCTCAGGAGGAGAAGTCAATAAGGGTCAAGTACTGCACCTCCAGGCCTCCTTCCCTTGCAGGCATCGCAGATAGTGCCCACGTGCTGCGTTTCGACCGCAATTTGCTGAGGAAGAAGCACCGCTTTTATGGAGGAGAAGACGTACTTCTACTCACTTTCCCACTGTTTAAGTGGGTCATTGTGGGGTATGATCGACTCCCGGACGTTGGCGACTCTAGCCATGTTCTCCTTTGAGGAGGACGCTATTGGACCAGGAGCGACATTGAAAGGAGAGAGAAATGGACGGGACCAGCTATTGGGACTCGTGACTCAAGCTTCAGCTCGCGTGGACCCGCAGACACGTTGTGGAGCCATGCTCGTGTACTCGGACCAACTGGTGATTGTACCTTTTCGTAGTGAGTCTATGGAGCTGTCGTTCTTTGAAGAAGATGAAGACGAGTTGGAAGATGGAGAACATACAGGGTCGACGACTGCAGACACGGACGATGAAGAAGATGATGAAGAGGAGAAGAAACTGGAGGAGTTGGTGAATGAGAGCAAAAATCGGGAGTGACGAGCGATATGAACAACACATTGAATGCGTTGTTGGATAAAAGTGTGAAGGTCGGAACCAAGAGGAAACGTAACCACATGAGCGGACTCATGGCCAACGATATCACGGGGAGAGAGTTTCTACTACGGTTGCGTGAACTGGAGATTACGGGCAAGGTCATCGATATGGCCTTTTGGATGGATACTTGGAGCCCACGCTAATGGTGCTGCACGAAGAGAATGAAAGAACTCTACGTTTGGACGCCTAGCAGTTGGCTTCGACACATACTGTATCACGGTCATCTCCATCAACATGAACACAAGGTTAGTACGATTACTACCCTGCTCCTTACTACACTAATAATTAACGAGGTATGTGGTTTTGCAGACTCCACCCGAATTTGGACGGTGAAGAACCTCCCGTCTGACTGCTTCCGTTGATTCCATGCCGCGCACCATTAGGTGGCGTGGTGGTTTTTCGGCTAATGCCTTCCTCTATTTTAACCAGACACAGTTCCACGGCCTCGCCACCAACGTTTTTGCGAGCAAGACGGTGAACCAGGCGGTCTTTCCTCTAGGTGAAGCTGTGTATGAGACGCCTGAGCACGAGACTGTACAGCTGAATACTGTTCTTTATGATTGCCAGTACGAATACTTACGCGAAAAGGAACTCCTGCTGACCATGTCGAACGGGGATGTGTTCGTGCTGTCTTTGCCGTATGAGGATACATCAAACCGCGGTTTATATGGGTTCGGCAGTGCTTCATCCAGCCGGAATGCATCACTATCGCTTCGAATGCTTCGATCGGGGGTTATGTCAAGCTGTTTGTGCATTGATGATGAAAAGAAACATTGTTCGTGGGCTCACGATCTGGTGATTCTGTACTATACTCCCTGGATCAAAAGAAGTTAATGAATGATGAAGAAATCCCACAGGACCCACAAGAGAACGTGGTTATGAAAGCGGAAGCAGTCAAAGAGGAGGCGCCGGTTGAGGTGAAAGACGAACCTGCCGAAGAAGAGGACGACGATGAAGACGATTTGTTTCTGTATGGTGCAGCTCCTACGAAAGAAGAGCCGACAACATCTGCAGGAGAAACGACTGATGTCAATGGTGCAAATGGATCCAGCGTCAAAAAGAGGAAAGCGCGCCTTCTGTGGAGGAATATAGTGGCCCGTATGATTACGAGCTCCGGCAAATCGACGTGCTACCAAGCATCGGGCAGATCACGTCAATTGAGTTAGAGTCGAGAACAATGCCGATTCAATGAAAAACGGGAGGAGCTGGTGATCAGTGGTGGATATGAGCGCAATGGCGCGATTTCAGTTCTACACAGCGGGTTGCGCCCGATCGTTGGTACGGAGGCAGAACTGAATGGATGTCGTGCCATGTGGACGGTGTCATCTTCACTGCCTTCAGCAACAAAAAGTTCGGATGATCGGAGCTATAACGCATACCTTATCTTGAGCGTTGCTCAGCGTACGATGGTGCTGAGAACGGGTGAGGGCATGGAGCCCTTGGAAGATGATAGTGGATTTTACACTTCCGGTCCAACGCTTGCGGCGGCGAACCTGTTCAACAAGCAACGGATTGTTCAAATATTTAAGCAAGGTGCACGTGTAATGATCGAGGTTCCTGAGGAGGAGACGGAGGCAAACGGGAATGACAAGGTAGAGGATGCTCAACCTGGTGATGAGGAAGAGGATGAAGAAGATGAAGGACCGAAGGTAAAACTGGTTTGCACGCAGGAGATTACACTGGAAGGTGATGTCGAATCGGGCGGCATGAATGTTGACACGTCGAGTGTCGGAATCGTGTCCGTGGATGTAATTGATCCCTACATCCTCTTGCTTTTAACAGACGGCTCGGTTCGATTGCTGATGGGAGACGAGGAAGACATGGAACTGACTGTAATTGACCCTGAGATCGACTATCTTGATGGTCTGACTGATACCAACGGAACCGCGGATACGACCAAGCGTGGTAGCAGCTCCGCGTGCCTATTTTACGATTGGTCAGGGATGTTTCGCGAAAATGCGTGGGGCGAGGACGACCGCGAAGAACGAAAGGAGCATCAAGCTGAGGACATCAAGAAGCCCGTCAATGGTGACGAGGATGACGACATGGACGCTCTGTATAGCACGAAGGCAAGTCCGAGAGTGACTTCAAGTAGCCGCAGTAGTGCACCGAAATCAACATCAGCTCAGGCGGCGGCGACGAATGCGGATGGTTCTGTATCGATTCCATTGCTAAAGCAGAAGGATGCCAAGATGATGTGTGGACTGTGCTTCGATGATGGTTCTCTGCATGTGTTCTCTCTCCTGACTTCAAGAAGCGAGGAGTTTTCCCGTACCTCACCTTTGCGCCACAGTCGCTCGTTAATACGCTGGAGCATTATCAAGTCAGCAAGAACAAGAAGGTGAAATTTGCTGCGCCGGTGCTCGGACTCAACGCATCAATTGCTTCAGCAAATGACGGCCGGATCAAAAAATCACACACAATCAATTCTCCCGTGGCTGATATATCCATTCACCGAGTGGGTCCCAGTGAAGGTCAGCACAATTCCCAGTACTTCGCCCAGATGGTAATGCTGGTGTTCCTGGCTAACGGCGATCTGCTTATGTATGCGGCAAAGCCTAAGTTCGAGAGTTTAAAAACTGGAGCTACAACTCCCGTGTTTCATTTCGTTCGTGTAGGAACTGATTTGATCACGCGGCCGCTGCTCTGCGCGGGCTCGTACTAATGCGCACAACGAAGCTGGCAACAATCCAGAGGTGAACACCAGCGCGGTACTTGCGAAACTTCGCGCAGGGTTCCGGTACCCGATGCTGACATCTTTCTACAATGTCAACAACATGAGTGGCATGTTTTTCCGAGGCGCGCACCCAATGTGGATTTTGAGCGACCGCGGACACCCATCCTTTATTCCGATGTGCGTTACTGGCTCCGCTCCCCAGCAACTCGAGCGAATGGCGCTTCACAGAACAAAAATGCAGCACCAAGGGTAAGCGTGCCGGTGTTGAGTTTCACGCCATTCCATCACTGGAACTGCCCGAATGGCTTTATTTATTTCCATTCGCGTGGGGCATTGCGCGTATGTGAGCTTCCATCGAGCAAAACCTCGACAATCCTCCCATCAAGCGGCGGCTTTGTCCTGCAGAAGGCCGAGTTCGGCGCCACACTTCATCATATGCTGTACCTTGGCAACCATGGCCCTGGAGGTGTTTCGGAGGCGTTAGAATCGCCCACTTATGCAGTGGTCTGCAGTATCAAAATGAAGCCAGCTGACGCAGAACGCGCTACAGAGAACGAAGACGTCGAAGAAGAACAAGAGCCTGAAAACCTAGACGCGAACGGGCAACCAATTGGAAGCAACGTAATGGCTCCCACCGCTGAAATGTTCCCAGATTTTGAGGTAGAGCAAATGACCCATACTGAAGAGGAAGTGTTCGAACTTCGTCTGGTGCAGACCGACGAATTTGGCGATTGGGGACGGCAGGGAGTTTTCCGCGTACATTTTGAACGGTACGAAGTAGTGCTGAGCATAAAGCTCATGTATTTGTACGACTCGTCGCTGATGAAGGAAGAAGTGGCATCTACTTCTCCCGAGTGGAACAAGAAAAAGCGACCTTACTTGGTAATCGGTACGGGTTGGGTTGGCCCGCACGGCGAGGACGAAAGTGGCCGTGGTCGTCTCTTGCTGTACGAACTCGATTATGCCCAGTATGTCAACGAGGAGGGCGGTGCCACAAGTCGAAAGCTACCGAAGCTGCGCCTGGTGTTCATCAAGGAACATCGACAGGGAGCCATCTCGATGGTGTCACAGCTCGGACCGTACGTGTTGGCGGCCGTTGGATCTAAGCTTATCGTGTACGAGTTCAAGTCAGAGCAGCTGATCGGCTGTGCTTTCTACGATGCTCAGATGTTCATCGTGACCCTAAGCGTTGTGAGGGACTTTGTCCTGTACGGTGACGTGTACAAAAGCGTTCACTTTTGCGCTGGAATGAAAAACAGCGACAGCTAGTATTGCTCGCGAAGGACTACGAGCCTTTGGCTGTGTCTGCTACAGAATTCAGTGTGTTCGAGAAGAAGTTAGCTTTGTTGGCGGTTGATATGGACGAAAATCTACACGTGATGCAGTTCGCACCGCAGGACATTGAATCCCGTGGTGGTCAGCGGTTGTTACGAGCTAGTGACTTCCATTTGGGCGTGCAGGTTGCCAGCATGTTCCGTAAGCGGGTGGACGCAGTTGGACCCCCAGCTCCTACTACGAATGGGGCTAATGGTCGAGCCTCGGCGCCGCCATCATTTTACGTGAACATCCTGGGCAATTCGGAAGGTGGAGTCAACGCTTTGATTCCGGTAGGTGAGCGAGTATTCCGCCGTCTTTTCACGCTGCAGAACGTGATGGTTAACACGCTGCCTCAAAACTGTGCGTTGAACCCTCGCGAGTTCCGCATGCTCAAGACCAACGCACAGCAGCGATGTGGAAGACCCGATGCTTGGACCAAGAAGAAGTGGAAAAGAGCTTCTTGGATGCATTCGTGCTGTTCCGGTTCCTGCAGCTCGACTACGTGGCTCAAAAGGAGCTTGCACGGTGCATTGGTACCACACCCGAGGTTGTTATCCACAACCTGCTCGAAGTGCAGCACGCCACTGCTACCTTCTGTAGAGGTCTGCAGTCGATCAATCAATCAAGTGGCTTCAAAGCAACTTGAAGTAAAATGCATTCATTCTAACTAGACACGCCAACACTCTGACGGTAGCATATGCATAGCATTCGATGCCGCTCACAATTGTTTTTCCCTTGAAACCACCATGAGTAAACTAACAGCCCTTGAAACCCTCACCTCGAGCATCGTTGGAGGCGCCATCAGACTCATGTCACCACTATTCCTCAAAGAGGCAATGGAAACCAAGTACGTGTGCTATGTCGCTCTTTACAAGTTAATGTCTGGTATGTGATCCCCTCATCGTGTTTCTTCATTGTGTAATCCGTAGCTCGGTCGCGTGTCTAGAGTACGTCAAGCAGCACGCAATGCGCAACGACCCGGCCTCTGTTGTCTCTGTCATCGACACTTTTGCAGCAAACAACACTATGATGAACGTTGGCAAAAGCAAAGGCGCGATCATAGACGCTGAAATCCGCCAGAAGAAGCCTGGCGTCATGGCGGAGATCGGAGCCTACACGGGATACAGCACCGTACGCTTCGCCGCCATGCAACGCGATATAGCTAAGGCTGCTGGTATCGATTCCCACTATTACTCTTTCGAGTACTCTCCGGAGTTCGCAGCCCGTGTGCGCGAGGTGAGTGGCCGAGTGGAACATGTAGTACAGCTGTGAACAAAGTTCATCTGGCCTGGCTAATTTGATTTTTTTCTCTTGGATGCAGATAGTAAACTTTGCTGGACTGGACGAACAGGTGACGGTCATCGAAGGCTCTTTCTCAGACCAGCTCAATATTCTGGAAGACAAAACCGTCGATGTGCGTGTGATGTATCCCCTTCACTACCTTGCCTTGCTATCGTTGCCAAGCTCACACATATACTCTCCCCAAAATTGTAGATCTATTTCATCGACCACGACGACAGTTTATACGTTGCCGACGCCAAGAAGATCCTCACCAGCGGCACGCTACGCACCGGATCGCTACTCATCGCCGACAACATCCTGATCCCGGGCGCTCCAGAGTACCTCGCATTTCTCGATTCCACCCCGCAACTAGAGCCCGTTCTGCACAAGGTGGCCGTCGACAATTTCAGCTGGATCACAGACGCCATTTCGGTAGCCACGTTCTCTAAGTAGCCTCTTCCAGTGGTTTTGAGGCACTAATAATCTTCTCCACTTTATCTGCAAGCTTTAGAACCTGTTGTTTTTCGCCCCCTCCATTCTGTTGTCGTTCCTGTGCTGTTACTAGCTCAATTCTAGCCAGAACTCCGTAGTAAAAGTCCACTTCTTCTCGTAAATTTAAGGCCTTGAGTCTCATCCTGGCATTGTCCCTCAAAAGCTCTTCCTCAAGGCACTGGGCCACCTGAACTTGACGTTCCAAAGTCTCCTCCTGTTCAGCGCAACTCTGTTCTTCTGTTGTCTCCTGTGAAGTTCCTACTGCTGTTATTCCGTCAGAATATTCACCTCTGAATCCCTGCGTCTCGGTCTTCTCTTGAGGGTGGAAAATGACGGATTTAAGACGCTTTGGCGGCTGTAACCCACTCAAAAAGGACGAATTACTATTTTCCTGAGGCCTCTTTTTTAATTCTTTATTTCTCGACACCCAGTGGGTTTCTCGAGGTCGGACGAGCTTTGTTGGAGTGCGGATCTTCGTAGGAGAACGCATCCCAATCTCTGTGGTAGTAGAAGGTCTGGAAGGGGAGCTACATCTCTGTGAGGTTGACGGTTGCTCGTCGCACATGACGTCAATTACCTTTCGCGCTTGAAATTTGAAGAAATTTGTTTTTAAAATAATGATTTGGTACATTGTGCCACCACCCGTAAAAGCATTAGAAAATAATTACATTAAACACAAAACCTTTTTTTATTAAAAACTATTTTACACACCCAAGTATTTGAAGAAAGATAGACCCGTGGCCATGAGGACCATCCCAATGAGTACCCCATTCGAGACGAGGTGGACACGCCCATTTGCATACACGTATGCAGTGGGGAAAATATCTTAACAGTCATTGTCGCCATCATGCCGGCGACAATTCCGTATAGTGCAGCTTCGTGGCTGTGGCCGTCGTCGTTCACAATTGCGAAGGCGATGAAGGCACCCAAGTGCTCAGCAATTGCAGCTACAATGCACCACGTAATACCCTTACATTTACTTCCTGTGGCAAAATACACTGGCGCAGCGATAGCGACACCTTCTGCAATATTGTGAAGACCGACGCCAATAGCCATCGCCAACCCGATGGCTGGAACTTCTACCCCGGCTGTGAACGTGGCGATACCCGATGGGATGTTGTGCAAAGCGATTGCAATACCGCTGAGGATGCCCATTTGCTGAAGTTTTTCCTTGGCTGCTTCGTTCATTTTGATAAATCCATGGTCTTGTGGCGACTCGAGATAAGCATTCTGTTGCATATTTGCCCGTGGAGACCCTCGCACGTCGCTAGATGTGGATTGTTTGGGCGTCTGGGCGTCGACTGCAGGAGTGAGTTTCTGTACGACGTAGTCCACAACGTAGACAATCACGATTCCAACGCCTAGGCATATTGTTGCAGCGAGCCACGAGTGACCAGTGGTTGCTTCGCTGCTGTGGGCTGTGCCCTGAAAGGATCGGGAATACTCATGTACGGAGTTGCCAAGAAGAAGGATTAGGGAGAGGAAAATGGTGACCCCGCCTGAGATGCTGAGTGTAGTGGCTAGAGCCATTGGCGTGGCAAGTCGAAGGATCCGGCTGCTGCAAATCACGAGTCCGCCCGCCACAGTTGCGAGCGCAGCGGCAGCGTTGAGCTGGAATGCTGTGGCGACGTGCATCTCCTTTTCAATCATGGTGACTTGCTCAGTATTCTGGTCAAGTGTATTCTGCTCAGAGAGACTAACTTCAGTTGGTTTGCGAGAGGTGGTTGCTGTGCGTTGTTGTTTGTGGTCCGAACGAGATTTTGTGAAATGGTTGGAACAAACAACGCTTTGCGTGAACCCAGCAGAGCAGAGAGCCGATTCAATTAGAACTTTGCAGTCGTATCCTGCCCACACATCTACCTGCTGTAAAAGCAGTGGTACATGTATTGTCACTCCTCTGGACTTGAGGGTGCCAAATGGGTGTAATACTCGCAAGCGAAACACAGACATTGTGCAGTTCATTAGCCGTGCTACGACGTGCCATGCAAGCTAAGACAAAGCTGCGCCTTTCGTCTGTAATTGAAGACCAACAGCATAATTAATAGACAATTCAACTTCGACTACAGCAGAAAAACAATTACCCTCAGGTCACAACTGTAAACGATGGTTTCACCAGTAAACACCCGAACACGAGTAGGAGCAGTAGTTGGTACTATGCGCTTCAATTTTCATACCAACTTTTGCCGATTTTCAAGAGGCAAATGGCTGGAATTACGAGCCACAATGTACCCTAACTCAACTCCCCACATCAACTTCGGCCACGGAGCTTCGGATGGGATGATAAAATCCATCGGAATGTGCTTGTGTCCAAAACGTGTTGCAAAGATTTCTAGCAGCGGAGCAACACGCCTATTCCACCCTGATTTCGACAGTTTGAAGTGATACCCCAGTGCTTGCAACCGGTCCACGTCGCGTCCGGCATAATTGAGGTAGCATGCCTGGGACTGCATGCTCGTAATCGTCGTACCTAGTGTCATCCCCACACACGCCTGGGCCATGGATCGCTATCAGGCACCACAAACTTCTGCGCAACCCTGCAATGTCCATATTCGACGACGAAAACTTCCAGTGCTGGAACAATTCGTATCTTCCATTTCGACTCGAAGTAATCCCACGCGAAATCCAGTTCGTCGAGAATATCTTTGTCCCGAGCACTTTGCTCGGTATAACTATGGCCTAAGCGGGCATAATTGGCTGCTTTTCCTAGAGACAACCCCCACGCTTTTATTGGCCAAGGATGTTTAAATGGCACCTTGAACTGCAAATCAATAATGCAGTGACCAAACTCTTGACGGAATACCCGGAGGGATGGGAGAATTTTCTCCGTCCAGTCGCGCTCGACAATCGTCGTAAAACAAAAGTCCATACTTTTGAGCTCCTCCATTGACGCAGCCACTTGTGCAGAATACGACCTCTCCGTCCGGATATTATTAACAAGGGTACCTAACGGATAGCTCCATGACTGCTTTGGCCATGCGTCATCACCCGTTGGGACTTTAAACCCATCTGGAACATCCGTATGGCCATGGATCTCGTAGAATTTGCGGAAAGCAGGTAGAATGATCTCGTCCCATCGATATTGGTACGCATCCAACGTAAACCCCAGCTCCTTCAGCTCCAAAGGTACATCTCGCCTGTATCTTCTCAGCTTAGTACGCACGTAGTTCGTAGTTTGTCCTAGCCTGTACCCCCGTGTCAGCTCAGGCCACCGCGTGTCGTCAGTCGGAACAACGAACAAATTAGGCACCAATAGGTCCCCTTTCACTTGCTTATACGCCTGAAGTGCCGACAAAAATTTATTTCTTGGTCTATTGGTTTTCCAGTCAAAAACTCTGCTCTCTCGTCGACGACCTAAAGCCACTCCCTGGCGCTGGTGAGCTGTCCTCTCCTTCCCACGATGAAGAGCTAAAGACTCGCGCGTGCAGAGGGGCAGAAGGAGTCTCTGTCCTCCCAAATAGATCGAAGGCCTTACGGAGCAACGGCCTCGGCTTCTGAGCCTTCCCACTCCAGGCAACGTGAGGCTCAGCGCAAGCGACAGCATTGTGGTCTTGGCGCTAAAGAGACAAGTGCCCAAAATTGGGTCACCTCATTTACTCAAAATGTAATTGTTACCCAGTTTTACTATAAATGATCATATCGGTGCATATTAGCCTAGTCTTTGTCTTCATCTGATACTTTTATCGCTTGAGACTCTAAAGGAACCTTTTCCATCATGAACTTGGAGGCGGTGCGCACATTCGACATTCTTAATTCCTGGAGCCTCAATCTATTCGAATGAGGCTGCTGTAGACTTCAGCCTGTAGTGGAAGCTGTTGCTTTTGGTTCTCTCGGACGAAAAGGAGTCACTCATCCAGTGCACGTACATGCTCCCAGTTGGCTATAAACACCCGCCGAGTACGATACAAATGTCGGTGCAAATACGAAGTAGTTTGAATAACATGCCATGCCCTCAATGCGCGAAAACTTGATGGGAGACCAAGCTTGACTCAGCGGTCGTTCCAAGCAGAATTGATGAACCAGTAGCGATAAATTGCGCTTTAGTTTCTTACCGCTGACTGTGCACAAGTCAACGCCCGAAGAAGAAGACGATTTGCCCAAAGCTGTACATGAATTAATACTTGTATTACAGTACATGTTTATCAAACCTTCGCCAACTACGTAGTACATGAAAGTGAGAAGACATATTGTGCGACTGGAAAATCCTCGCATTGAATCTTACCGCCCTTTGTTGTTATAAGCAAACTGCACACCTAATCGAAGATTGACGTCGCGTCCGACATAACCGAGGTAGGCTCCTTCAAAGCTTCAGCTGCTTGTGCAGAATATATCTTGTGCGATCGAATACTGTTGGTCTTGAATCCTAGCTGATAGCCCCATAAGAACTCTGGTCACGCCACCTTTGGGACAACAAACCTGGAAGGAATATCCGTATAACCGTGGATCTCGTAGAATTTGCGTAAAGCAGGTAGAATGATATCTTCCTATTGGCATTGGGATGCGTATCGAATAAACCCCAGGTCCGCCAGTTCGAAAGGCACGCCATGCTCTTCTTTCTCAATGAACGGCGCATATTATCCACGGTCGCTCCAAATCTGCATCCCCACGCCTCTTGTGGCTACTGGACGGAACAACGAAAGAAAAAGGCACCAATAGGTCCCCCTCCACACTCGAAATGCTGGCCAAATTTTCTCCAGTCAAAATCCCATTCACTAATGAGCTGACCTCCCATCCTTTTCACAGAGTTAGCCTGAAAAATATATGCACGTTCGGAAGAAAAGAAGGGGCCTTTATAGATCGCGAACCTCACGGAGCAGAGGTCTCGCCTCTCCACACGAGGATGCACATCAGGGCAAGCGACATATTTTAGACAGGCTCGACTGTACAGTGTACAAGAAGTCGCCACGTTGCACGACTAGAAAAATGTTTTTAATCACATGCTGGTACAGTAAACTACACACCTACGTATTTGAAGAATGACAGACTCGTGGCCATAAGAATCATCCCTGTAAGTCCCCCATTGGAGACAAGGTGGATGCGGCCATTTGCGTACATGTACGCAGTCGGGAAAACCTCCTTCATAGTGATCGTCGCCATCATGCCAGCTACAATTCCATATAGTGCGGCTTCATGGCTGTGACCTTTATTCGATACGATCCCGAAGGCAATGAACGCGCCCAAGTGCTCAGCAACAGCAGCTACAACGCACCACATGATGCCTTTCCACTTACTTCCTGTAGCGAAATACACCGGTGCAGCGATGGCGAAGCCTTCTGCAATGTTGTGGAGACCGACGCCAAGGGCCATAGCCAACCCGACCGCCGGTCGCTCTACACCAGCTGTGTATGTGGCGATGCCCGACGGAATGTTGTGAAGCGCAATGGCGATGGCACTAAGGATACCCATTTGTTGGAGTTTTTCCTTGGCTGCTTCGTCCATTTTGATAAAGCCTGCTTGGTCATGCGGCGACTCGAGGTAAACACTTTCCTGCATAGTTCCGCCTTGTGTCCCGTGCGTGTTACTATAGATGGGTTGTTTGGGTGTTTGCGGGTCGATTCCTGGAGTGAGTTTCTGCACCACGAAGTCCACAAAGTAGACGACCACGATTCCAATTCCAAGGCAAATCGTCGCAGCGAGCCATGCATTGCCGTCAATTGTGTCGGTGTTGGTCGCGTCGTTAAAAACTTTGTCGAACTCAAGTACCGAGTAGCCGAAAACCACCATAAGTGACAGAAAAAGAGTGACCCCGCCTGAGATGCTGAGCGTAGTGGCTAGAGCCATTGGTGTGGCAAGTCGAAGGGTGCGGTTACTGCAAATCACGAGGCCACCCACTACAGTTGCGAGAGCAGCTGCAGCGTTGAGCTGGAGCGCTGTGGCAATGTGCATCTCCTTTCGATCATGGCGGTTTGTCGAGATTCTGGTTAAATGTCTGCTGGTATAGCAAGCAAATCTGCTGCTTGTGTTCCGAACGAGATGTTAACAAATGTCTGGAGTGAGCACCAACCTCTGCATGAACCCAAGAAAGCAGGCATCGTCACCTCGCCACCATTTTCTATCCACACGTTACTGCGCTAGACTTGAGGGTGGCATCCTACCACGAAAAAGTTTTTCGATCGGTGCTTACTGGCCACTTTGAAAGCAATATCCACCGGCCTCAACTGGACCTGGTGAAGATATTTTTCCACCGAATTTGTGCAGATTAATAGCTTTACGTCTTTCCTCTGCGTACATGTAGTGGAGATGAACAGCTGTATGGCCAGTGAACTTTAGGTGAGCTCATTGGAAAGACTGAGAAGGGGGGAGGGGGCGCGAATGTTAACCAGGGTCTCATTGCCGTTGCCAGCAAAACTCGTTGAGCTGAGCTCTTTGTAGATCGATACCGGGATAGGGAGAAAGAAAGAAATGGTTGAAAACGCATGTGCTATTGAAGCCAGTGACCATTTGTATCTACGCGACTACCTTTCGTTTTTGCGTGCGGCACGCAGGTTGGCTTCAGCCTTCTTCTGCGCTTCGTTCACCTGGGGTTCCTCGTCCACATCGTCTTCGTCTAGCAAGTCCATTTTCAGTTCCTGGCGGCTGCCGAAAGTGAGCGCCACGTACACCTTCACACGTGTGCGATCAAAAACCTGGAGCGTGCGGTTGGCCTTCTGCACCAATGTGAGCGAATGACGTGTGGCATCATACCGCACAATACTATCGTCATCCTGTTCATCCTTTCGCAGAGGAAGATCATACCCTCGATACCGAAACGCGGTAGCAGCACACCCACACCATTGTTCTTCACCTTTGTGATGACGGCATCCGTACTCGTGGGGTATTGTTGGAAATACAGTAGCGTGTGGAGACTCACCGAGGCTCGACCAGCTAACTGGGCAGCATGGTGACGCCGGTTTAGCTGCTCACTGATCTCATGTAAGTGCGATTTGTTTTCCAGGTAATCAGGAGTGGCGCCACACCAATGGCTGCAGCCAACAAGCGGTGAACAACCACGTCGGCGTAGCGACGAATCGGTGATGTAAAATGAGTGTAGATCGGTGCTGCAAGGCCGTAGTGGTGGAACTCCGGGGTGCAACCTCACCTGAACTGAAATAGCTGGCTGGCATCATGCAGCGCGTGGTCATGATTCGCAGCATCTTGTTGAAGTATGGGTTTGCCTTTTCCCATGCTTTCGCTTGTTTCCCTTGGCCTCCTCTTGAGCCATCACATCAGCCGCGTCTAGTGAGTCTTGCAGCTGCTTAGATGTGTCAACGTGCATCTCGACACCAACAGCCTTGGCCTGACTGCAAAGGAGGTCAAACTGGCGCTTAGATGGTGCCGGATGCCGACGAAGCATGGAGAAAGTCGGGAAGTGGCGCACGATCTTCTTGGCCACAGTGATATTGGCCAGCAGCATAAACTCTTCCACGAGTGCGTTAGTGTCACGCAACGCGTACATCTGCACATCAAGTGGGTTCTGGGTCTCGGTGTCCAGCACAAAGCGTACATCGGGAGAAGCCAGGGTCAGAGCGCCTGCCTCAATACGCTTAGCACGCAGGCGTCTCGCAATCACATTGAGTGTTTTGATGCCACTTCCCAGTAGCTGTCGACGCTGGAAATCCTTCTCGCTCTCACCCTTTTTCTTCTTCTTGGGTTGTGTGTCCTGGCCGTAAACGCCACCTGCGTCTGGGTCATCCAAGAACTCTTGAGCCTGCTGGTACGATAGTGAAGCCACGGAGCGAATAAGGCTCTTGCAGAAAGATACATCAATCACCTGCACTTCATTGTCACCAACAAGCTTCAGCTCCCACAACACACTGAAGGCAAATGGTCTTCTATGGACGTAAGGGAGCATAGCTTGGTCGTCAGCAAACCTGGTAGCATGTCAAGACGACGATCCACAAGATACGTCGACGTGCCTCGGTCCGCAGCCTCCTCGTCAAGTGGGACTCGCAGGTGCCACGAAGTGCGTCACATCAGCAATGTGCACACCTACTTGCAGATTTCCGTTGGGAAGAAGCTTGGCGTGGAGTGCGTCATCAATATCTTTGCAGTTAGGCGGGTCAATACTCATGACTGGTAGGTCGCGCAGATCGCGTCGTCCCGTCGAGTTTTCAGGAGTAATCTTCCAGTCCTCAGCAGGTAGACAACGCATCACCTCATCGCTGAACTGGTCGCACGGGATGTCGTGTTCAATGAGGAGCACGTTGGTCTCCGTCTCCTTATCACCAATCACACCCAATGTGCGCACATAGTGACCCAGAGGGAATTTACTGTCCGCTGGCCAAGAATCAATCGCGATCAGAATACGCTTATCCATGAGCGTCTCCTGCTGGCGCGTCTGGATCTTGATCTTCGGTATTTTGCGGTCCACAGGCACGACAAGGCAGCTTCCAGACGCATTGAGTGCCGCACGTCACGCGGAGGCTCCAGAGAGCCACAAAATTTGCGCCAGTTGCGCTGGATAATACCCACGACACGACCAGCAGGTTTCACGCTAGCGTCACTTTGCACGAGAGCAGCCTGCTCTAGCGACACCGTAGGTTCAGCCACACCCACCGGCTCCGGATTCTCAGTCTCTTCTTTGTCGTCATCGTCCTCTACAGCAGCTTCCCCAGCGGCCGTGCCGTTCGCAGCAAACGAGTCCGAGGGCTTCTTCCACTGGTCTTTAGGTAGCAATTGAATAGCCACAAGATCTCCATCAATCGCACGGTTGATATGCTCGCGTCCTTGCAGTAGCACGGGGATCTTCACCCATTCGCTCCATGAATCAGCACATGACACTCCAGCCAATGGTCACGATTACACCGGATCGTTCCCTTGAAGAATCTCTTGTTCTTAATCCCAGCCAACAATTCCGCTGCCGGTAGATGTTCCGGATACAACGTCGTCTTCTTGTTCCTTCCCTTACTGTTGCTGACTCCTTCCGTCATAACCTTCTCTTCTGCCGCCGATGCTGACAGCAAATCTTGCAACTCTGGGAACTGTGTAGCTTCTGGTTTCAAGAACTCTGCAATAGTGATTCCTCCAGAAACACCGAATTTCTCTGCCTGTTTCAGATCTTCTTCGTCGTTCGCTACAAACAGCACCTTGACGTTATCTCTCTGTAGCTCCTTGAGATGTTCAGCGTACCACTTCCAAGCGGTTGCAACAGCTCGTTCATTGCGTTCTTCATCACTCTCGTTTGAATTTTCAGCATCTTCTTCTTCATGATACCCAATTGGTAACAACTTTTGTTTTTGCACAAAACACGCTCGATGGTGTTCATTGGCGAACACTATAAAGCGACGGTCTGCGTTCATCAACAGAGCTCGTAAACGATTGTAGACACCCAGATCTTGTCTTTTCACAAACTCCCAAACTGTCTCCAATACGAGAACGTCTGCAAACACTTCTGGGCCCTTTTTCTTGGTGGAAAACTCCAAAGCGTCCATCTGCAATAAAACCGTCTTCATGGAAGGGATGAGGTAGTGTTCATTACGTGGGCGGTCGCCCAAGACTGTTTTAATGGTCCCCAACACGTGAGTGGCGGCAGAAGCATCCCCATCAGCGCTACAGAGCGCGCATTGAGGCAACGAGCAGCTCAAATCGTCGCGGAGATAACGCTCTCGAACTTTACGGACGATGCGGCCACGCTTCGTGGCCACGTTCAGTTCATCCACGCACCAAAGTAGCGGCTCAGACGTAGTTGATGCCATTGATACAAGAGCTTATTGACCAAATGGCGGTTGGTGGACGTGGAGTTTTCTGTGATTGGCTGAAAAGAGGATTAAAAATGGATGGGATTGGTGGATATATAAAACATTTTTTTAAATTAATATGGATATTTTGTATCCAAATTGAACGTGTGAACCAATTTCTGAGTGTTTCCAAAACATGCCCAATTTTGGACATTTGGGATCATTCATGCTGTGCGTGGCGCGTGGGGTGGGGAGACTCCAGAAGGCGAGATCTTTGCTCCGTGAAGCTCCTGTCTGACCTACGACGAACTCTTCTTTAACTTCTGCAGGCGCGAGTATTCAGCTTTTCACCGTGAGAAGGAGGGGAGGACAGCTCATCAGTGAAAGGGGATACCTCTGAGGAATGGACGACAGGAGAAGAAGGCTTTGACTGGAGAAGCAGTAAACCACGAGAGAAACTTCTGTCGGCACTTCAGGCTTGGAAGAAAATAAAGAGGGCCATTGGTACCTCACTCTTTCTTTGTTCCATCCGGCAACCCGCGGTGGTCAAAAGAGGCGTGAGGAAATACCAATGTCCTTCTGGATAACTGTGCCACGCACCACGCAACGCACGCCCTCACGAAGCGGGGAAAAACAACGATATCACAGGTAGATCGCTCCAAGGAAATGACTTTGAACTACCTGCCACCGTACTCACCCCAGTTGAACCCTGTAGAACTCTGTTTTAACAGCACCCACACGCACGTGAACAGGACTGCTCCTCATACATTCGGATCCCTTCACAAATGTATCCAGACTGCGATCAGGGGTTTCACACCGGCTATTTGCAGAAGCATGTTTAGGAAGTGCTTGATCATTGGGCAATGTTGAGGTAACGTCGAGCACCGTGTCAGTATATATTTATGGACGCATATCACCATGTTGTCACGTATATAAGTGCACTTATTGTACACCGACTACATGACTGAACACAGGGCGTTACCCCTCAAGTTGCCACCTTAGGACCATCAGTTAGCTCTGTCACTTCCGTTCCTACACTACAGTACACAAGTGGTTCCTTGTTCCTCTGGCTAAATCTCTCTGGTTCCTTTCCTGTCTCGCTGTCTCGCTATGCTCTCAATCCTCTGTCCTCGACAGATAACGTGCGTAGCAGTTGTTCATACAAACAGTAATAGGGCAGTTGATCGGCGAGAAGCTTTTTGTCGCTAGCATTCTCTCACTTCAATTTGCATCATGGACCGCAAGCGCAAGAAGGGTGACTATGTAGAGGAATGGAATGTTGTTGAGGAGACGAAAGAGTTCGACGCAATATCTCCTCTCTTCGAGCTAGTGGCGGAGACGTAGGACTATGTCGTGATATTTCTACCGTTCAAGATGGTCTCCGGAACGCAGGACTTGGACGCAGAGGTTGATGCTGCGACGAATGCGCTATCGCAGTTACCGCCTCCGTCACATGATCCTCTGGCCCCGCCCACCTATCGAACCAAGGAGACGAGCAAGGAGATCAACTCGGGCGCGATCTGCAAACTCACCCGCATATGCAGGCTAGAAAGTAAGTTTGTATCGCTTACGGGGACTGGAGTCGCAGAACCGGCATCAAGAGTCACGCTTCGGGTCTGGTCAAGGGATTCACCCAGGCGCTGAAGAGGCAAGCTACCGTGATCCCGATAGACGAGTACCAGACGAGCATCACGTGCTCTTGCTGTCATCAGTGTCTCAAACAAACTCGTCTGTTCATCAAGATGAAGAGGAAAGAGGATGAAGTGGGCATCCGACAGAAAGAGCGGCTATCCATGAAGGAGGTGAAAGAGATCGTAGAGATGGCGAGGTTCAGGAATCCGAAGCTGGCGGACAAGAAAGTCGTCCTCAAGTGCACCAGGAACGTCTTGCGCTGTACCAACAGTGGATGCAAGGCCAATTTCTGGAACAGGGACGTCAACGCAGCGAGGAACATGCTGGAACTGCTTAAGAACGGACTAAAGGGGAAACACGAAGCGAGACGGCTGAGAGCATTTCGGCGAGATCAGTAGCGCAAGAAACGTAGACAGAAAAAAGTGTCTGGAAAGATTCGCAGCGTACGTGTTGCGGGAATGCGTAGCCAGCCACATCCATATATTCAGGCATAGGGACGAGTAGGACATTCTCAGTGCCATCAGTAATAATGAATAGTGCTACATGTAGACTCGCTAGTCGAACATGTTGTGTATCCATTTGTTATCAAAGTACACTTAGTTGCAATCTATCACATCTCTCATTGGCCCAAATCCATTTCAGCCAATCATACACTTATGTAGCTCTTCATTCTCCCTCATTACAGCAATTGATTGGTAGTCAAAGTATGGACGCTAAGGCTCAAGTGGTGACAGATTTTTTGCAGTATCTGGAGGACCCAGATGTGGCGGTAGCGGTGGCAGTCATCAAGGCGTTAACCGGCGTCATCCACCATAGTGAAGCTAGTACGATGATGCAGATGGAAGGGGAACTCCAGGAGGCTGCGCAACAATTGCGAGCGTTTCAGGCGGCGGACGATCAAGCCACACGCTTCCACAATTCCATCGCGACCACTGCAGGCTGCCAACTGTTTCTCCGCTACGTGACACGTTGTTTTTGGAGTTTGACGACTTCGATCTCTGTCGTTCGCAGCTGATTGACCGAGGTAAACTATTTGCCGAGACGTCGCTGACCAGTCGCAATCGGATCTCCGAAGTTGGCCACAACTTTATTCGAGATGGAATGGTACAGCAACAATTATTGGTTAGTTATTGGACTATCGTATACTTATTTGCTTTGTGTGTGTGTTGTTATTGATGAGTAGAAAGTGATGATTCATGGCAAGTCCCGCGTGGTGATCGCCTTGTTGCGTGAAGCAGCCAAGACCAAGAATTTCTCGGTATTTGTTACGGAGGGACGTAGCAATGGGTCGGGGTGAGTGCAATAGTAAGGAAGTTTTGTTTGTAATCATGAACTGATGTGTTGCTATGCTTTTGTTGTTGTTGCTGTTTTAGAGTGGGTACTGCGGAGAAGTTAGCAGAGGTGGGTATCCCCACGACGGTCATTTGGACTCTGCGGTGGCATACTACATGGAACAAGTGGACATTGTGATCGTCGGTGCTGAGGGTGTCGTTGAAAACGGTGGCATCGTCAACTCGGTATGTGAAAATTATGTGTTTAGTACCTCTGATTGATTCGTATTAATGTATGCGTTGTGATAAACTTTGATGCCCTGTAGATCGGCACGTACTCTATCGCAGTGATCGCCCAGGCGCTGAAGAAGCAGTTCTACGTGGCTGCCGAGAGCTACAAATTTGCGCGTCTGTACCCGCTGACACAGCGCGACGTCCCGCAGAAACAAATGGCTGCAATTTCTGGAGACCTCGCTGGAGGCGAGTCTACTGACGAGACTATGAAGAACATCACGTTTGAGAGCCCGTTCTTCGACTACACGCCACCTGGATACATCGCGCTCATGTTCACAGACCTAGGTGTCTTGACCCCGTCCGCAGTTTCGGACGAGTTGATCAAGCTATATCAGTAACTATGCGGTATGATAGCAGATGGAACTCAATCTAGCTGCGTATGGCACAACCTGGATCTGATGGTTTATTGCCGTTCTTCTCGAGTGAACTCTCGATGTTACTTTCGGCCAGTCTTCTTCGCAGCGGTGCGCTTCTTCGTACGTTTCTTCTTCCTACGTCGTTGACTTTGGCTGACGTGCTTGGGTGTTGATGGTTCTTCTTGGCCCATAATAGACTCAGGAACAAATTTTTGAACGATGCTCTTGATCGGTTCATATCCCGGGTCTTGCTTTGCCTCCGGAACCTGCAGCCAAGCATTCCACACCTCTAGCATCCTAGCAGATGCTCGATCTTTAAACCTGCAACCACACAGCGTGTAGTTTGTCAAAGCAAATTATTCATGGGCAATCGACAACATATGTGTGCACCTCGTTGAGTCCTGCACGTTTGCACCTACGGCATCGTTGAGAAACGGATTAGTTGAGCCATGAAACTCTTGGTTTGACTTCACCATCTGAGCGTAGGCTAATCCCAGGTTCTTCAAATTGGAAGCTTTGTTCCAGAACTGTGGCGGCTCAAATTGGTAGGAGGCCTCCATGGGTTTGGCGGCCTCACTCAGTAGGGACAGATTTTCAGGATCCTCAGCAATCGTCTTCTCTAACAAGAACGTGGCCCAGCTTAGCTCTTTCATCCCGTGGTCACGAGCCTACATGTGAACAGAGCGATGTTTAATAGAAGCGGCGCTAGGATACTTGCAGCCAATTGCACTTACAATAGTCCATTCCCACGTTTCGTCGTTGTAGAGTTTATCGGGTGGCAGCATCCGCAGGCGATTTCGTACCAGTTTCTTTATCTTGTGCTGTGACGAATACCAGGGTTTCAATTTCGGAGGTGGATCCGACAAACCCCAGAACTCATCTAGTAAACCGAATGGAACCAAAGTGTACTTCTCATTGAAGTCTTGGTCACTGTAGTTTAGCTTGCCACCAAGGAAAAAGCGAAGCCGTTTTCGAGAAGGCTGTTGCGAGTAATAACCAATGTTTGCGTCTAAAAGCTGAGCCATGCTAAAACCATCGCCCTGAAAATCAAAATAACGTTAACCAGCTAGATTTTGGCAAGATATCGAAACAGGACTGTACAATTTTACGCACCACTGAGCCAAAAGGAACTAGCCGAGACCCTGGAAACTTGAGATTGGGGTAATGTTCGTGTTTTGTGTCAAACCATTTGTAGGTCATCATTGACAGGTTAAGCACCGTGACGTCCAAACGTCTCAGCTCGCAGCGCTGCAAATACCGCAGTGATGTCCACTGCAAATCAAAATTTACGAACAGAATGGCATTTGGAGGCAACGGATCCAGCAACGCCTGGGCGTAATTCCGGATGTAAAATGCCTGACTTTGGTCGCAGAGTTCGTGCCACTGCCAAATCTGAGCACCCACAAGGGCAAGACAGCCAGCATGCAGTATTGCCGATACCGCATTCCTCAGCACTCCGTTGTTAACTGCTCGTCCAATTAAATGCACAGCATAATTCAATCCAATACCGAGCCACATGAATACCACGACATTCGGTTGTTGCCAGAATCTCATCTGGACCCCGTAAATGAGCCCCTCGCTGATCGGGAGGTTCGCGAGTGAATGGAATACCAACATATAGAAGGCATACATTACGACCATAAACAACCCGATCTGGTGATTCATGCCCGTGTTTGGTCGGAGAGATTGCAATATCCCCAAAGCAATGGCCGGAAATGCTAACTGGAAAGGAATCTCTCGACTTGACAGATCAACGCTGTACAGATAGAGACGCGTCCACAGCCCTTCGTGGCCTTCGTTGCTAGAGAACAACCGAAAAGTGCCGTAATCTGCTCGACGAATATGATGCACCAACCCGGACAACGTTGTCACATCACCCCAGGATCCCGGTTGTGGGCTCCAGATTGCTGTGATTGGCATGTAAATATATGGGGCCAACCCCAGTACGAAAGCTCCAGTGAATTGTGCAATCTCTCTCCACCACAAAGTGCGTCTTCTGGTCCATAACACCCACGCGATGATTGGTAACTCGAACAGCACAATTGTGTGTTGATTGCACATTGCTAGACCACATGTGAACGCCCCCATCAATGCTGTTTTCAAATCTTGATGGTGTGCGTATTGAAGCAACAGGTACATCAATAACGCTGCAAACATGTTGTTGAGTGCAAACACTTCAGCCCCCACTGCGTACGTCCAGATTAATGGTGAAAACCCAAATAACGCCTACAATATTAAACCAAACATACGAAAAATATGAGAAACCCAATTCAATACACAATGATTGGAACGTATAAAATAGTTTACAGCTGCAGTGAAAGCTGCAACTCGCCGACCAGACCATCCAGTAAACGCTGTCCATTGCAACAAACTCAAATAAATGAGTATCACTGCTGCTGTATCACAAACTACAAGATCAATTATATACGACAATACAATACATAATCAGTAAAAAAAGTATTTTTGAGAGAAGAAGTATCTTTTAGGTCTCACCAGCTGAGAAGAAGTTGGCTCTCAAGCTGCGGTAGCACCGAACGGCAAGTAATGCGTAAACAAGTGGACGATCATATTGAAGAGAGGGTAACCAGGTGGGTGGGAGATGCCCAAGTGACAGGATTCAGCCACAAGTTCCCGCTGTCGCCTCCAGCGATAGAGGGGTACAAAGTCATGACGTAACCGGCCAAAGTGCCCGTCGCCAGAATGACCAAAGCAACTGCATCAGCAATTGACAACGGATATTGCTGTAGAGAAGTGTTTTGCTGCTGTTTTTCCATGTATTGCCATGCGTGGGTACGGCGTGGATGGCGTTGGGTCTGTCCTTCTGACGACGCATGTTGTTGATTGGCATCAAAAGTCGGTATCTTTTCGTCAAAAGATACCGACTTTTCGGATGTCGATTTTAAACCAATGAATGTGCTCCAATATAAACCAATTATGTAGCATCAAAGTTGGTGTTAACCCACGGTTGCGAATGCGCTGAGCTAACTGATAAGGACCAATTGACAGCAAGAAGGGAGCGATACTGGATGCCATCTCACAACACATGCAGCTAAAATGCCGTACTAGATGGCAGCTAACCCGTATTTAATGGAAGACCACCTCTACGTCGGTTGTATTCACGCCCGTCCAACACTACCACAGCTGTTAACCGATACTGGTCTTGCCAACCGACAATGGAGAGACCACTGTAAAGCGAACCTTGAGTCGCTTGACTCATGCAGTTCAATGTTGGGAACACGATACAGCACCGAGCTCATGTAGATAGTGAACTCGATCCATGGCGACTCGCCGATGAAACGCCCGGCTGTTCGCTTTGAGACCACCCTTCCTGTGCCGGTGCCGCTGCCGCTGCCTGTAGAAATTCAGCTCCATTCTGAACTTGCCAGGCGAAACGGACTCGCTAGTAGCGGCAGGCAGAAGAGGCTGAACAAGTGATGATACACCGCTGCGCATGGTGACCATCATGGTGGCGAGCGCAATGCCGACTCTACCAACCAAACGATGGGTGGAGCTAAATAGCTGCACGTTGCGCTTCAAGCAGAAACGCTTCGGAGCCTGTGGTGTCACGTGATGATTTCGCTGGACCGAGATCATCGGCAGCAAGCTGCGGGAATGCAATCCAGTTGAAGCGGACAGGGGCCGTTCGCGTTCTGCTTCGTGCGTGCCACGCTGTGCGAGCGGATGACAGGTTGAACCTGCAGCACGCCAATCGCGACGAGGCAGCGGGAAACAGCTGGGTTCGTTCGCGGACTGCTGCGTCGACCTCGTCACCTGGCCAATAACCAAACCACCCTCGGAAAAGCGAATGCAAGAAGCGGACGCGCCTGTGCCTTTCAAGCTTGAAGGCTGCTTGGTGAACCGGTCTGTGCAGCGAAACGTTCTGGTTTTAGCTGCTGGATTAGCAGAGCTAATTCAACGCGTTTAACGCGGTAAAAAGAGGGTGTGGAAGTTGTCTTGAAGTTGTTGAGGTTTACATGACAGCAAATATCGCGCCAACACTGCACGTGTCGCGCGAGCATCACCTACAGAGTGTCTGCTCGTGCCAGAGCTTGGTCGCTAGTTCGACGAGCTACTCCGTACTGCGTAAATGTATGTTACGTGCGGAGCTGTGCAATCAAGAGCGAGCGTGGGGCTCCCAGGCGACGGCAACAACTGTGCTTGCGCGTCACGCTGGGCAGCAGAACAGTAGCGTTGAAGTAACGATAAAAACGCACGATTCCTCTGCCGACGCCGACGGCCGACCGTCAAATACTTCAGTCGTCGCCTTCAACTTCAAAGCCTTCCACGAAATTTTGGTTACTTCGGCACAAGGCGCCACTACTGGAGTGAGACGCCATAGTCTTGTACTCAATGTCTATGGTCTTCATAATGGAGTTGAGCAAGTTTCACCACGGCATGCAGAAGCATAACAAACGTTAAAGCACAGTACGGTGCAAGAGATACGCTGATAGAAGACCACTGAAACGTGCGACTAACTTTTACCTCAAAAGAACCTGCGCCGCTTGGAGACCGACGACGAATAGGGTGGTTGGCAGCACACGGACGGCCCCTCGTCTCTCGCACCTTGCAGGACAGACGGGGGACCGACGAGTGGACGGTTGCCGGCGGGCATCTCCTTCCTTGGCTTTGAGCTTTTCGCGTCTGCCGATGGAGACTCACTTCAAAATTTGCGTCCAGGCTGCCGTGTTCGATCACCACCACCAGCTAGCCTAGCACCATCATACACAAGTGAATTTCCAACGTCCTCCCACATTACAACGAAATCACCAGTATGGAGACGATCCTCGCGCCTCTTGACATGCAGCTTGGCAATGACGTCTGGAAGCAGACACCATCGCCATCCATGAACCCCGCAGAGGCCTCGCCTGATGCCAAGAGCAGCCTAGTGCGTCTACCCAGTCTATTCGCTATGACTGGTACCGCCACTGCCACAAGTTCCTCCACATCGACCGAATGGTCACCTCGCCTAGTGGGCATGAGCGACGTGCTTTGTTCCCAGGTCTCACCTCTCAAGGAGAAGGGGCTCGCTCGCCTTCCGTCCATTGGCGCTATGATCAATCGCGACGAGAGTCCGAGCAGCTATTCCACGCCCACGGAGAGCCTCAGTCCAGTGCAGAAGCACTGCATGGATCTGTACAAGCAGCTCCAAGATGTGTCCATGTCTCCTCGTCGGTCAGACTCGGCCCTCAACAACCTTCTGGCTGGTGCTGCATTGAGTCAGTTGGCTATGAGTCAGCCAGATGAGAGTAACCAAACCTGCAAGATCCTGCCGGCTCTTGCTCGCACAAGTGACAAGCTGGAGAAGGCCAAGCGCTCCAGCAACGCCAAGCTCTGTGGCATGGCCAACTGTAATAAACGTGCTAAGGCTGGCGGCTTTTGTATCGCTCACGGCGGTGGTCTGCGCTGCTCTGAAGAGGGCTGCCAGAAGCACGCAGTGAGTCTGGGACTGTGTATCAGTCACGGCGGAGGCAAGCGCTGCACTGTCGAGGGCTGTCTGAACGCGTCTCGTAAGAACGGTGTGTGCTGGAGCCATGGCGGCAAGCGCCTGTGCAAGTTGGAGGGTGCAACAAAGGCCCCAAGTCTGGTGGCTACTGCTGGTCGCACGGCGGCAAGATGAGGAAGTAAGGACAAGCGTCGACAGGAAGTGGTAGAGTTATTGATATTTATCCGTCGATTTGGATGGAGACGCCCCAGAGAGAAGAAGTGCAGTTTAGTGCACATGTATGGTAAATAGTTGACGTATTTATTCGATAAGAAACGTTTTTCCCACATGCTTAGCTAGTCTAAACTTTTTGCTTTCCTTGGTTTAGAAGAATCGATCGACAAGGACAAGGCTTTTGCTTGCTCAAACTTGCAGTTGCAGTCGAGCGTTTGTGCTGACTTCTTGGTGGAAGCTCGGTCTGGGCGCCACAAGACTCTAGCGAGAACCACACACTCATTCTTCTATGATGGAGGAAGCTCACCAGCGACAATGGCTCCACTAGTATTCGGTTGAGACGCATGTTGCCGAAGAGCACTTCCTTTTTCTATTACTCCTCGAGTTTGTATGGACCGTTGCGTTTCCAGCGCCTCGCGTTGTACCGTAAAGTGTCTGAACGCTTGCAGTGCACACCAAGCAGACATTACCCCTTTCTACGGCGACTTGTGTCTTCTATATACCGTTCAAGTTCAACCAAAATCGATGACACCCACGACGCGCGGGACCAAATTTCACTGGCCAATCAAACCGCTAAAATATTGATTATTGTCGAATGAAAGCGATCTATTGAGCACCCATTCATTTCGAAACCAAGCAACAATTGAAGTTCCGGATTTCGCAATCAACGAAAAGGCGCAATCTTTCCAAGCAGCAAATCGAGATACTGTCCTGTATGGTCTCACCACACTACAAGTGCTTCAAAGCATCCGATCTAAGGAACTGTTGAAGGTGATCGATTCAAGTCAAGAGCCAGCAGCATTTGAGGTTTTACACTTGCAAAGCACCAAGCCGTCTGCCTCATCACATCTTTGATCGATTTATGCATGGTACAGGAATAGGGCTTCAAGGTGCGACGAGGCTGACGCTGTGGACGAAAACGGGCGTGTGGACCACCCAAACTGATGTTTAACGTTATCAAAACTGGGTGGATACGCCTGTCAAAGGTAAGTTGTATCATCAAAGCCAAGTGGAGACACCTGAAGCTGGATCGAAGAGATATGCCCGTTGGTATTCCTCGCTCCAGTATTGCACAGGTCCTTGTGCGTCTTGCTGCTGCCAGTTGGCATCTCCAGAATACTGTGAGGTTTCATGTGGTGCCGATGTGACGGATTCGATGGTGTCGCTGTCAGAACTGCCTGGTTGCGAAGGTGTTTCACGTTTCGTAGACCCACGACAAGCTGCAACCACGGGAGTGTGGGCTTCCTGTTTTTCTTGCGTTGATGGGTTTTCTCTTCTAAGTATTTATGCACGACCATCCGCTGTTGTCGCCGTTTCAAGTCCACGCGTACGAGGATTTTGTATTGCTGCAGCAGTAGTTTACCGTCGCGTTTATCGATGGCGCGCCTGATCATCCGCTGAATACAGCACGCCGCATGACCTTCGACTTGCTGGCGGTGTTGCTGTTCAATAAGCTCAGCAAGCTTACTGGTCTGCGTCAAACGCTCTAGTTTTCGCGCAGAATACCTCCTCCAGCAGCGAACAAGCCGGTTAGCAGCGTCGATGCATTTCGGTAGCTCTTCATCCAACAGACGAGCAAGGATGGCGCCCCAATGATCATGAAGTCGACGACGATACCACCGCTGGATGCTGAATACTGCTGATATCTGCTCGACAACAGACTCTGCTGTTGCAAAGTTCTTGCGACCGAAACGTCGGCCTCGTACCCAACGCTGGAGTGTGCGTGCTGCTGCGAGACGCTGGCGGTAATGCTGCTGCTGACCTCCAAAGACTGAGCTATGCCACTTTGATAATATGGCATTATGTTTCCAGAACCTCTGAAGGGTAGAGACAGCAGTGAGCCGCTTCAATTTCTCTTTTTCGTACACACGGTGTCTCCTCCAGGTAGTCTGGATCACACTGGATGCACTCTTCGTGATCTGCACTTGGTATTGTTCGTTGAAACTATGCCCGAGATGGCGAGCGCGCAAGTATAATGGACGTGTAGATCGGTGCATCACAACGCGATTGTTATGGTCTTCCCTTCTGCGCCTAAGCGTGCGCTGTACGCAAGACGCTGCTAAATTGCGGCTCAAATGAAGCATCTGTCGCTCGACTCTTACAGCTTTACGTCGTAGTGTGCTTCGCCAACACTTCTGGATGCAAACAGCGCTATTAGTCTGCTTTTTCAAGCGGAAGCGGGATTGAAATCCACGCAGATGACTCTGGATGGACAAGACTGCGCATTGGGACTCCACCTGATCGACTAGCGCTTCTATCACGTTACGTGGCAAGACACAATCTCGCCATAGTTTGTAGGCCAGCCAAGTGCTCTGGATACGATGAGCTTGACGATCATGACTTCGTTTTAAGAGGTTTGCGATTCCAGCCGCTCGCTTGCAGCAGCATCGCTTTAAACGCGCTCGGTAATTTCGCTGAAGAACTATTGCTGCGCGTTGGCGCATGGCGAATCCATATTGTGCTATCCGTGTCATCGCGATACGTTGGATTATCGTTGCTGCATCTTCACGGTGTTGTTGTTCATTGGTTCGACGGTATTGGCGATACGCATTCTGGATCTTCTCGACTTGACGTGACATGTCCTGCAGAGCTTGCATCAAAATCGCCTGCTTGGCAGTAATCACTTTACCCTCGCGACGAGAGCGAATGTATCGAGCAAATTGTTGGAGTGTGATTGCTGCAGCCAAGTGTTCTTGTGCTTGGCACTTCAAAACCCACCTCTCCACCGATCGAACTTGGTCTTGCTAAGGTTAAGTGAAACCCTCTCAAACATCACAATGAGCTGACGAGAGGCACTCAGTTGAAAGCGCTCCTTACGCTGCGCATCAATCACTTCACCACGCCAAAAGCTCCACGCCTTTCGAAGCATGACCGTGATAAACACGTGTACAATTGCATTCCTGAAGAGTTGCTGACGCAAAGAGCGCGAGCATTTCGCATTGGCGAGCTTCAGCACAGGGAAATGACCGTGAATCCACTGGAGTTCACTTTTCAAGCTGTCGGTATTCTTCAGTTGATCAGCGTTTGTCTGGATTAAGTCAATGCGAAGCTTTTGGGCACGTTTCTCGTCAGGAGCGACTTCCACAGCGCCACTGCTGCTTGCTTGATTACCTTGTGGATGTTTTGGATTCACTTGGGCTGTCATCGGGTCAAGTTTTCTACAGTGTTTTCGCTTTGCCACGAGGTCATGTCTGACCCGGGAGACTGCATCATTGCGACGAGGTATGACTGGCTCGTCCGGTCGGTGTCGGTGGCGAGCTTTACGAGATGTTCGAGGCAGTCGACCATAGGGACTCACAAACTCATCGGAAGGTTTTTCTTCACCGCTCTCCTGCTGTCGGCTTGTCAACAGTGGCACGTTCAGCACTGTTTGCAATCTCTTCGCGGTGAAAGCCCCTGGAGATGTTGTCGCTGTGGTTGCAACAGTATTCAAGCGATTAGTTTTCATTACCGGAATGCTGCAATGAAGCATCGTGTGGTGGCCGTACATGCAGGCACTTCAACATATGCAACTGAAATTAAAACTTGGTGTAATGGAGTTTCATTCCCTATCTGTTTTTGGACAAGCACACTGTAGGAATTGCTAGAATATTGACAAGATCAGTCAATTCTCCGTGTTGATGTAAGTTATGAAATTGCATAACACGATTTGTACGTTTTTGAATCCGCTCAAGTTGAAGGTTTAACGAATTCACGATCGATTACACTTTCGAGGATTGCCGAAATGGTCTTTGTACCATAACCCGACCTCAATATGACCCGTGCTGCACAACGAAAAATATATAATCGGGTTGCTGCAGAACTCGGAATTTGTGCGAATGAACTCCAGTAAACTCACATTACCCGTTCGAGCTGCGTCGACCTCACATCCTGGATACAACAGCTAATGGACGTGAGAGTAAAGCCACTTCACGGCATCCAGCTTCCCGCCCACTACGACATTCTTAATTGCTCTGTGAGACCATTGATTCTCAAACTTCATGTGAAAGAATTTCATCACAGCGAAGTGGCCATGTGCAGCAGTCCCAGTCATCGCATCATCGAGACGACTTACCTCGAAATGTGCAACCAGATACTTTAAAACTTTGAGGTGGCCGTTCGAAGCTGCCTGTGTCATCATAGCTTTTCTTGAAGTAATTAACATGCAACCACTTCACAACCTGCAGATGATTGTTTGTGGCGGCTTCGGTCATGGAGAATTTGGTGCATCCTTTTCTGCAATTTTTGCGCAAGAACTTCATCACTTTGAGATGACAATGTGTGGCAGCTCTATCCATTGCTTGCGTTGAGCACACGCCGTTGCCACTGATGTGTAGCCACTTGACCATCTCCAAGTGGCCAGCCGCCGCTGCAACGTCAATACTTCCTCTACAGCGATCTTCTCCTTGATGCTCGTGGAGTCATTTTAGAATATCTAATTGATTGTTCATCACTGCATTTTCTGTTGCCAGGCTGCTAAAACCTTCGCACCGATTGTCATCCAGCTACTCCAATACGTACAAGTGTCCATTACGCGCCATCGCATCCATTGCACCCATTGTACAGCCTTTCAATCAATTCTTGTGTAACTATTGCACTATCTCGAGACGACTTCTCTCAGCAGCGTAGTTCATTGCCTCAGAAGTACAGTCTTCTTGTCTGTTGACGTACAGCCACTTTACAAGCTCCAAGTGACCGCTAAGTGCTGCTGCATCCATGACATCTGCCGTAAAACCTGGTATGTCGTTAGTACGTAGCCATTGTATGATGTCAAGTCGTCCTAGCATTGAGACTTTGTTTGGTAGCCAATCCTATCTTTCTCTACACTTAGTTTCATGTAGCCACTGCAGTATTTCAACGTGGCCGTTGTCAGGGAAAAGGTACACCCCGATAGCATACGGGTTGTACTTATTCCATGTAATAACTGAGCAAGCTTGAGACGATCGCTCTCAACGGTTGCTTAAACAGCTTTGCCAACGGAGGGCGTATTCCAGCAACTGTGCCCCGTCCGCTGCGTAAGCCAGATCGCAGTCGAGATCGGAGAATAGCTCCGTTAACCAATGCATTACTTCGTCGTGACCATGTAGGAATGCAAAACGAAAGATCTCCATTTTGTTTGATTTTTCAGTTCACATTATTGCAACCATTGCAGTTCGGACAAACTTCCCATCTTTGCCACAACGTTTACAGTCTCAGTGTCCATGACGTGTGTACAGTTGCTGTATAACTTGTATGCTCCGTCGTTAGTTTAGCTGGGATTAGATGTATCGTATTGTGGTATTGTTGAAACTTCTCGTGGTGATTTAATCGCGTACTTTGATCCATAACGCACAGCGGCAGGTTGGACAGGTGGGCATTACCCATCTCAGCCGCCCGTCGTAACGCGAATTCCGGGTCGCGTGCATGTACTCCTGGAGTAGATGCACAACATGGCGCAATGGTTCTTCATGGGCTGTTCATGGCACAGGACGCGGGCAGTTGTCGCCATAAAGTCGTTCATCTCTGACTCAATAAGTTTTTGCTAACTATTTGATGGGGAAATGACATTTTTTTATCTTCAACTGCAACTTGTACGACCTTCATTCCTAATTCGAGGTGGTACACATCATCCTATACTTTTCCCCAATCCGATGTGTTCAAATTCCTAATTTTCCACCAATCCGATCTCGTCTCTCAGCTGAACCAGTCAGTTAGTGTCCGTCCCAGTGTATCAATGACGTCTCCGGGTACTGTCGGCGGCTACCACGCCATCGCGTTGCCGCTTCCGCACAGCGCGTTCCGTCGATTTATCTACGCCAAACAGCATGACCCCAAACCTACAGTCGACTCTGTCAATGGTGAATCGGCCCTCGCTTCGGGTCGCACTGCGTATATCGTGAATTTGCCCTCGAACGCCTCGGAAGAGTGGTTGCGAGCGTGTTTTGAGCCTTTAGGAACCATTCAGCACGTCGTTCCAGGATCAGGAGGTCTATACAATGAAGGCGATGAAGATGCACAAGTTAGTAGTGAATTTCTGTCTGCTAGGACTGCCCACATCGTGTTTAAAAGCCAGGAAGCATTGGACAAAATGCTGCAAGTGGACGCCCTGGAGACGCCTGCTCCCGGCAAAACCTGTGGCCTACAAGGTAGTCTTAGCGGTGATTATTATTTATTGATTGATTAATTGATAATTGCTGACGTCTGTTTGATGCTCAACAGCTTATGCAGCCAAGTACCGACGTAACCGACCGGGTTTGGCAGCCGTGAAGGCTATCGCCGACCGATTCATGGCTACTTTTGATGAAGAAGAAGCAGATGACTTGCGTCGTCGTGAAGATCTGAAGAACCAGGTGGATGATGATGGATTCCAGACCGTGGTGAACACGAAGAAGCGTGGCATTGTGTCGCAGGAGGACACTATCTCGAAACCGGCTAAGAAGCAGAAGGGCAAGGAACTGGACAACTTCTACCGCTTTCAGACTCGCGAGAAAAAGCGTGATCGTACGTGTGTTGATGTTGATAATAGCGTGTGGTGAGGTGCTAACATTGATGTTGATTGTACAGAGCTCAAGACGCTTCGTGAACGTTTCGAAGAGGATCGCCAACTGGTGGAGAAGATGAAGAAGGCCAACAAATTCCGACCTGAATAGATTACTCTCTCTGTGCTTTACATTTGCTGTTACTTTGATCTTGCGCATTTACAAGGACTGGATAGCTGGGTTATACAATATGGTGCTCGACAAGTTAACTCCTTGCTGAAAACGGTAGGCCTGTGGTTGGCATTCCAATTTAACTTCAAGATAGACAGAGTGGCTGGGTGGTGAGCGGTTGAATCGTGCTGCTTCTGATCGTGCAGTGGAAACTCGACCGCATAATGGTGTCTGAAAACCATGAGATACCCGTGGACGCTATATAGTCTAAACGATAAATGCTTTCATTTAGAGTGGATTGACTCTCTGTGGCGGAAAACCCACGTCAAGATAGCAACCTTGGCACGTTCAGCGCCATCGAATGGAGTTCATACTACTACACAGTACGCAATATCAGTGACAATCGACCCTGCTCCTCAAGTTAAGCGGAAATCAGCGCATACTGACGAATAAACCGCAAAAAAATACTACAAGTACATGACTACAAGTTTGCCACTACGCCTCAAATCGCCACAATAAGAAAGCCACGCGGTCAATGTTTGGCTGTATCTCTTACCAGGTATATGATAGTACAGACTCTTAGCTCCCAAACAATTTCCACTCACTCCTCCAATTAGTCACGATTCGTATCCGATATGGCAAGAATTACGAGCTACAATGTTGCCTAACTCAACTCCACATTTCCTCGGACCACACATTTTCGGATGGGATGACCAAATCCTTGGAACACGCTTGGGCCATGGATTACTTTCAGGCACCACAAACTTCTGTGTAGCCTTGTAATGTCCATATTCGGCGACGAAAACTTCCAGGGCTGGAATCATTCGTTTGTTCTACATCAAGTCATAGTAATCCCATGCGAAACCCAGTTGGTCGAGAACGTCTTTGTCTCGAACACTGTGCTCGGCATAACTCTGGCCTGAGCAAACTCGGCTGACTACAGATCCGGGTCGTATTCCCACGTTTTTGTTGGCCAAGGAGGTCTAGCTGGCACTTCGAACTGTTCATCAACGATGCAATGACCAAACTCTTGATGAAATACTTGGAGGGATGGAGAAAAAACTCTCCGTCCAGCCACGCTCCGCTATCGACATGAAGCAGAAGTGCATTCTTTCAAATTCTTCCAATGACTCAGCTACTTGTTTAGAGTATGTCTCCTTCAATCGGATACATTCGATTGTGGATCCAAGGGACCAGCCCCATGAGGGCTTTGGCCACCCATCGTCAGCTTTTGGCACAATAAACCCCTTTGGAACATCGTATGACCGTGCACCGAGTAGAATCTGCGTAAAGCAGGTAGAATACTCTCGTCTCATTGGTATTGCGACACGTCCAATGTAAACCCCAGATCCTCGCTCCAAAGGCACACCATGCTCCTCTTTTCTCAGTTAACGGCGCAGGTTGTTCACTGCGAACCCTAGGTTGTACCCCCACGCCACCTGTGGTCACTGGGTGTCGCTGGACGGCACATCGAAAGAATGATATACCAATAGGTCCCCCTCCACCACCTTATGCACTCGAAGTACCGAGAGAAGTTTATCTCGCGATCGACTGCTTCTTCATGTCAAACTTGCCGTTTCCAGTTGTCCACTCCTCAGAGTTATTCGCCTTCACTGATGAGCTTTAGATGATCCTTTACCTCATCAGCGATGGACTACAGTGCAAGAGCACTGCTCTGAAACCTTTTAACAGCGTCAGTGTTTTTAAATAAAAATCTCGACTCATGTTGACACGGTCCTCTTTTTCTTCAGTCATCGGCTAGGCATTGACTGGGAGTGCACGTCACCGTTAGACATATTAAATTTAATACCTGCAATAAGATGGCTATAGATTTCCGCTGATAGCTCTCTGGAAGCAGGATCAATGACAGTGTCGTGGAACGCGCGAGAGACGTCCACGAGATTCCCAAGGATGCCAAGCAGCGACGTCAGCATATCAGCGTCGTAGCGCACAGTGATCACGCAGTTGTTCTCAGCATTCCATTCGAAATGTACCAAACCATCCATCACAAACTGTCGGCCGAGCAACTTCGTATTGAGCGACGGCCATTTAGCGTTATTGGAACCGTCGAACAGGCGGGGAAAACATATCGCAATGTGTTTTCATTAATCGTACTGGTAGTTGTGACAGTTGCAGTGATGAAATCTCCAGGACCTCTTTCCAAGCGAACAAGTTCGGTCTCCATGCCCTCGTAACAAATTGCGACAAGACTCATATCCTCCAGCATGGCCTTCACACCAACCTTTGTGCCGTTGGAAACAGACACATCTGAAGCCATGGTTTTTAGCAAGAAGTCTCGTTGCACATGAGCGTCAAACGTTTCCCGCTTTGCAATCGTTGTGGGCCCTGGTATGGGCACATTGTATCCGTAGCGGAAGACGTTGAAGTACTGCGTCGCCATACTCCAAGGGGTGCTTTGCATTGGAGCTCGGTAGTAAAAAGTTGGCGGTGCATCTTGAGTCGAATAATCTCGCTTCGCAGTTTCTGAACTTGGCTCTCAAGGGTTATCGTCTTCGTGATCGTCTTCTGTCTGTATCTCGCTTGGCTGGCACAATGTCGTCGGCGCTGTTCCTCGTTATCGCGTGTCGAGTCTGCAGCGTGTTCTGTCTTTGGAGGGGTAGAACGTTTACCGCGCCCGTTTTTTTGGTTCGTCCGACAGTTTTCTTTGTAGAGAGAGTTCCTGCGTGTGCTGAGCTGTCTACCAGCGCCGTCTTTTGAGATAAGTTGTTGCGGGATGAGGGCATCGAGCGCTGCAACATGACTAGGCCGACCACGTCGTCGGTTAACTGCTGGTCGTTAGGAGGGTAGAGTGGGTTGGCATCCATTGTACGGTATGGTGTTGGTCTCCTTGTGTGGTCACGACTTCGTTAGTGAAATGCTTTGAGAGTGAGCAACTCACTATGAGTTAGAAAAGCTGCAAAGCAGCTGAGTGATCATCAGATGGTGTGTTTTATTGCACGGTCGTGTCAATGATAAAATTTTGTGGGGATCAAGTCACCAGCCCACAAACATTTGAGGTTAGAAGATAACGCTCATCTTAAACGAAACGAGTGCATAACTCCATGATCTAATCTGCCAACTCCGGTGGAGTCTTCACAGAATTGCCAAGCAATTATTATGTACAATATACTGGCACGAAAATTATGATTAGCTCATTTGCATCTCCCTCTACAAGAACACATTGTTGTTTTACTTGATTTCAGTATGCTCTCATTTTCACTGGTTGGTGGTCACTAACTTCTTGGTCATTTATCAACTTCTGTGGAGCACCTACAGCTGAGAAGCAGATCAAGATCAAGAATGGTTGCCTCTAAGAAGTCGGTACGAAGCAATGTCTTTGCAGTGCACTGTGCTCGGGTTTCCTCAGTTGATTCACTTTTAAATTTGTGTTAAATGTGAGAGCAGAAGAAGTCCACGGACAACATTAACTCCCGTCTGCAGTTGGTGATGCGCTCCGGCAAGGTCGCTTTGGGCTACAAGCAGACGCTCAAGAACCTGCGTAGCGGCAAGGGTACGCTTAAGATGCTTTGTTTTGTATTGCTACCTAAAGTAGAGACTAATTTTATTGTTTTTATATCGATTTTAGCCAAGCTGGTGCTGCTGGCGTCCAACACGCCTCCGCTCCGCAAGTCGGAGGTCGAGTACTACTCGATGCTGGCCAAGACCGGCGTGCACCACTTCACCGGCACCAACAATGACCTCGGTACTGCTTGCGGCAAGTACTTCCGTGTGTCGTGCATGTGCATCCTGGACGCCGGTGACTCGGACATCCTGCGCTCGATGCCGGAGAATTAGGCGATGGTTTCCGCCGTAATATTGCACGGGCTAATGTTGGATCCGGGGCAATATGAATTGACTTCTTTGAGGCTCCATCTATGCTGTTTATTTTGAGTTTGTGTGATTGCTGCAGTTAGGCTCGCAACTACAAACTCTACTGTTCTGTTGGTGAAGTCTTGACAATTTTTACAGCGTTGGCGTTGTGGGTTGTGGTTTGGGCCTACAGAAAAGTGTCTGGTGATGATATTGTGAACGTTGGCAGCAATGGTTCAATAGTGCTGGAAATGGAAACCTCCTGATGAGCAACGTGAATGGAGTGCTGCTGCTGCCATAGCTAGGGAGGGCTCAGACAAAGAGATTTATGGGCAATGATAGAGGCAAACAGCAAGTCATGATCCAACAATAAAAAAAGATTAGTGTTAAAGTCACACAATGAGTGTCTTTGCACTTAATTGCCACATTCACAGGGTGTCTGGACCAAAATCAAACCACTCAAAGAATTTGCACGGGTCTGAAAGGTGAACGAGAGATCGACGCGATGCAGATATCGTTGCACTTCAAGGTGCCCGTTTTGAGCAGCGGCGTCCAGTGAAAGGAAATAAATCCCAACTGTGATTTGCATTCCACTGGTCTTGATACAGGTCGCCATCCGAGTTGCGGGAATACTGCTGGTGCACCCACCGGACCATCTTAATGTCCCCGTTTCTTGCAACCTGAAACATAGGTCCGCATCGTATGCCAAGACCATGGAGTCGCATAAAGAGCCATTGTACCATCAGAATTTGGCCGCATCTAATAGATAGCAATGCTAAGTAGCTATGTCTTGATATGTGACGCGGCATCAACCACTGCAAAAATCCGAGGTCTCCGAATTCTACCGCTTGATGTATTGCGTCGTCCGAAATACGCTTAGTGTCGCCAGGATCTCTTTCCAGCAAGTAGCGCACGATTATTGCACGAACTCGCCATTCAGGCTCGGAGCAATTTCTAAAAGGGATAAATCCCACACCACAAACACATCCTATCGCCCATTGGACTTCCTTAAAGTTGTTTTGCTTGAAAGCAAACTTAACCGTGTCACAATTCCGCCACCGTTTCTCGGATGCTGGTGATGCGTTTGTCCAGTCACAGCACAAGGTCCCAGTTGCCTTGTTTAGCAGCCTCTTGCAGATTTGCATCGCTCCACTCAATTCCCCATGAGTATTGTCAGCTTCCAGCAATTGCAGCACCAGAAACGACCGCCTCGCGTAGCCTCCGTCACAAAGACCTCAATGGACCTGACTGTCTGAAAAGTGGGTCAGCAGCCACTGCACCATTTTCAGATCAGCACGACGCACCGCCTGCGCCAATGTGCGCAACAATTCAAATTGATAGTAATGAGGATCACTATGGAGAAGCTTGGCCAGACTCGGTTGGGCACTCTTGACACTTCGCACCCCTGGACCACACGAAATCCAACAATTCCAATGATCCGAAGTGCCTCAGTTCACCTGCTTCCAAGTATTTCATCAAGAGTTTGGTCATTGCATCGTTGATGAACAGTTCGAAGTGCCAGCTAGACCTCCTTGGCCAACAAAAACGTGGGAATACGACCCGGATCTGTAGTCAGCCGAGTTTGCTCAGGCCAGAGTTATGCCGAGCACAGTGTTCGAGACAAAGACGTTCTCGACCAACTGGGTTTCGCATGGGATTACTATGACTTGATGTAGAACAAACGAATGATTCCAGCCCTGGAAGTTTTCGTCGCCGAATATGGACATTACAAGGCTACACAGAAGTTTGTGGTGCCTGAAAGTAATCCATGGCCCAAGCGTGTTCCAAAGGATTTGGTCATCCCATCCGAAAATGTGTGGTCCGAGGAAATGTGGAGTTGAGTTAGGCAACATTGTAGCTCGTAATTCTTGCCATATCGGATACGAATCGTGACTAATTGGAGGAGTGAGTGGAAGTTGATATGGAAGTTCGAAACAGAAGAGTTCATTCAAGACCTACGTACAGCGTATGGACTGAATGCTGTTAGCGCCTTCTAAGAGATACAAGTTATGCCAAACCAAACAGATCGAGCTCTTTTAGCTGTCGTCTTGGAGGTGATTTGTGTGCACTCATGTAGAGCGGGTAGTAATGTGTTGTCAATTCTTCCAAATACGTTACGTGGTTTATTAGGCGCTAATTGCATGAGGATCATTTGCAAGTTATTAGTTTGTCTGATTTGCGTGTATTGGCACCAACTCGAGCTGAATCTCGTCAAGCATTGATTGCTTTCTTGATTGGGCTTTCCTTGCTGGTTCAAGCATACAAAATTGACTGTACAACAGAGGCACTAACACGATGAAATGTTGTGTATTTTGTTGCTGTCTTTGGTGTATGTCTGCAAAGAGTAAATGACGAAATGTTTGCTCATAAATTAAATCAGATGGCCGCATTCTTCGCTCGCACTTGGCATGGTCCTCGTGCTTCTGTGTGCCCCACTTGAGCTGCATGCGAACTTGAAGATATCTCGCTGCATCTTGCAGCTTAGGATTTATCGGACTGTCAGACCGCAAGGATCCATTGTCGTAGTTGGTGTGGTTGCTTATGCTGCTTGAGCCTTAGATTGGGGGTGATCAACATCTTGTTGGTCGTCCTCGCTTCACCGCCCCATTCCTGCACGTACATGACAACAGAAACGTCAGCAATATGACGAATAACTATAATTTGAAGTTGCCATCATACCGGGACGATTGGGCCCAGATCGGTGCTATCGACCTCCCAGTTGACGACGTTGTGCACGGACGGAATCGTGTGGTCGAGAATGGCCACCAGCACTTGGGCGAGCTGACCCAACATGGCATCTCCGAGCTCCATGGTTGAGTGTGGGGTGTACGGCATTTTCAATTTGGCGTGGGTGTCACTTGTTTTGGCTTGCTGTGGCTTTTGTCTTACTTGGTCTTGACGACGCAAATGGCTAACTGGGAGTCGGCGCGATGTCCTTTGGCAAGATGCACGTCGACCAAAGAAAGCGGCACGCACACCTTGCGATCCTTACGACGCTCTTCTGCGCAGAAAAAGATCACCGCGAACCTTTGCCCCTCACTGCTGCAGAGAACCAACAACGTCAACCTGCGACAAAAGTCACACATTTGGTATTGCAAGTGGTAAGCATCGAGAAGAGGCATTGACGTCGTTTCATGCGCATCGATGCCGTGTACATTATTGCGCGACTCAATCGCCAGAAATCACGGCTTTGTGGTGTCATTATTTCGTGCTCTCTTGCATTTGAAGGCAGTCTTCAACACAAAGCACTTGGTCTTGCGTCAGCTTGTCCCTGCGAAAAGTTTATTTCAACTAGTGGCAATGAGCTCCGAAGTATCGAGCTGACGCCGCCCCGGTAACAGTGTGACAATTGCACAGCGACTTGCACTTCGTTGTTCGTGCAGGTCCGACATCACATGCAGTCAAACATTTCAGGGACTATTGGTCTTATTGGAATGGCCGAGAGACTATTCATTTAGCCATCGCTTGCTTGCAGATGCGATGTACGAAGGAATCTTCACCTTTTCAGTCACTACAGTGAGTCAAATCCATCCATCCACCGCCTCTCCAACTAAAAGTGTTGACGAAACAAATGCGGAGAAACACGATCCGGGCGATCCACAGTGAACCGTCACCATCATTTCTTGACAGATACAAAGATGTCGATCCTGAAGTAGGCACTCGTCAGAAAGGTATACGAAATAGTTGCATTGGTGCTTGGAGGAATGTGCGCCGCAGCGGACACATGTCCATTGGGAGAATCGACGCGGGCCTTGTCAGAAAATATCTACTGGAACGCAAGTGAGCTGCAGCGAGAGCAATTTGGCGGCCGTACTTCCGTTATCGCGTACATTTATTAAGTACTGAACGCAGCAGATACTCGCGTTAAGAGTTCCCTGGGCTGATAAGAAACTCAAGAAGTTAACATTTTGCAATAGTCAACGAGAGTCGGGCCTTTTTAAAAGCTGTGCATCGCCCATGGGTATTATGCGACTATTGATCCACTAAATCTTGTATCTTGTCCGTTCGGCCTCGTCACGGGTAGAATGCGATAGCACAGGATGACGATGGCGCGCTTGCTAACAGATTGGCGGACAAACCCCGAGTCTCACCAAGATTTGCCATTGTGCTGGTCTTGATTTTATTCTAGCACCACGTCACGGGGCAATCGCGCTAAATGATGACGGTCCATGCTCATTCTCAAGATTTGTGTTGCTTAACCGGAGAACCAAGCACTCATGTAAATCACAAACCAAGCAGATCAGACTGTTGCGTGTTGCACTGTTCGGATACTATCGACCAACGGCCACTTCAACATGCCGCATACTCAACTTCATACGTTGTTTTCAGCCAATCCTCCTCCTCGATATCATTTTCAACGAATCAAAAATACTAAAAAGCTTGCTTCATTGAAATTGGTCAAGATCATCCTATTCGATGACACAATCGCGTCACTGATGGTACACGGTACCCTTTTCGTTACCGACTGGCTGTGCGCCTCCTCATACTGTCCGTTCAGTTGTATCCATCAGTTCACCCTCCAATACCAAGGCATGTCGGACTCTGCTGCACCCGCAGGTGTGAAGCTCAATGCTTCCACCATCGCTGAGCCTTTCAGTCTGGCGGTTCGTCAGTACATTGACAATGAAATGAGTGGCGTAGGTCCCAAACTCGTGGGTCTATTGGCCCACGGAGACCCGGCCGCCAAGAAGTACGCGGAATGGACGGGCAAAGCCTGCGCCCGCGACGGAATCCGCTACGAACTGCGTGAAGTGCCCAAGGACGAGCTATTGGAAGCTCTGGAGAAGGCCAACCACGACCCAGAGGTGCACGGCATCCTCGTGTACTACCCTTGCTTCGGCCCGTTCCCGAGCTTCTTCGGCGGGACCATGGACGACTTTCTGCGGGACAGTATCTCCATCAAGAAAGATGTTGAGGGACTGTGTCAATTCTACCGCGGCAACTTGTACCGCAACATCCGCTATGTGGATGACGACAAGACGCAAAAATGTGTCTTGCCCTGCACACCTCTGGCAATCGTCAAGATCCTCGAGCACATTGGGGTCTACGACAAAACCAAGGCCACTGGCAACCACCTCGAAGGAATCAACATCACGGTGATCAACCGAAGCGACATTGTCGGTCGGCCGTTGGCTGCCATGCTGGCCAACGACGGTGCTGATGTGTACAGTGCCGACATTGACTCGCTTTACCTGTTCCGTCGTGGCAAACTCATCCCGAGTGAAGAGACCCAGGAGTCTGCTTGCAAAAGTCTCGTGTTATCATCACTGGCGTGCCTGTCAAGAGCTACAAGCTGCCGCTTGAGTGGGTGAGCGAGAACACCGTGGTGATCAACGTCGCATCCTTCAAGAACGTGGATGAGGCTGAACTGCTCAAGATCAAGGGTGTGCAGTACGTGCCACTGGTGGGCAAGGTCACGGTGGCCATGCTTGAGCGCAACCTGTTGCGTCTGTACGAGAACTTCCACTGGAAGCCTAAGAAAGTCTGGCAGTAAGAGGTGCTAGGGTCACTGGACATGACTAGAGCGGCTTGTCCTTACTAAGACGCATTGCGCGTTTGCACAATGCATTACATTTCCCACACATTATGAACTACCTTTAACCGTACTCTCCGAATGCTGAATGAGTATTCTAGAGGCACATGCTATCACAAAACTGTGTGTTGGCAAATGTTCATGGTCTGACTAATCTAATCCAACAGCCACTGCTACAGTATAAACTCCATCAATGTCCTTCTTCTCACGGTGTCTCGACGTTCTGGCGCTCGATAATTTTGACATGCAATGTACTGGCGCAGCTGCCTTGCCTCTTTCGTCTAGGGCTCTCACCTCAAAGGTATGAAGCCCTACACCCAATTCACGCAGCAGTAAATTCCCATCGCTGACGTGAGTCTTCTTTAAATGGGACCTCTCGTCGACAAACACATACATTTCGTGCACATTTACAGCCGTGTACTCCAGCACAATAGACTGGCCTTCTTCGAAAGTCGCGCCATCTTCAGGTGCTGTAAATTCAAATGTTGTCATTTCACGCGCTCTGGGGCTGCTGGTTTCCAGACGTAGACAGTCTGCTCAAATGTCGTTAGCTCTCCGATTAAACCTGGGATCGGGATGGTCACTTCAAGATGAAGCTTGAACTGCTTGGCATCGAATGATACATCGTCCAAACCTGTAAATTTCCTCAGGGGATTGGAAACTGCACTGTGTGGTTAAGAGCATTGTCCGTTGGTCCATTTCGTCCTTCGTCAAGTGCCAGAAAGCCGATTTCCGATGTGATCTCGTCGTCATTTATAGAAACGCGGTACTGGAACACCTCGGCTCCATATTGATACAGCGCCTCCACTGGGAAATTGGCAATTTTCCACTCGAATTTAACACCTTGTGGGGTGATCTGCGAATTGCTCACAGGGTTCATAATCTCCACCGTCACGTTTGAGATGTTGTACGCTGAGTAAAAAGCTTCATAATCCGGTAAAGGCACCGCCACGGGATGGAAGAAGCTGTACACACACGCAACGAGGTACGCAACCAAAACCGTAGCCACACACCCGACGAAGAGAAACTCTTCCAATGTGGCCTGCTTCTCCTCTCTTAGTCTGATCTTTACGTGGCTTCAATTTAGAAACAACTGAAGAGGTTTCTGTATGAGTTTCAGTGCTTCTTCCTCTTTTGGTTAACATCTTGGGCTTCTCGTTCCCAGATTTAGGATACTTTTTACCCGCCAACTTAGTCTTTGTAGACTTAGTTGGGAGTTTGAATTGGTGAATTTCACAGCACAGTCGTCCTCATGTTCCGCCTCTTTGCTGCTGGTGTTGGGGCCTGGTATAGAGATTCTGGAGCTTGGAATTTCTTTGCAATTGTCCCCAGGAACCTGTTTCTTCTCAGTCTTCACAGAACTCATTTCTCTTGTTCTAGTAGTCGGTTGATGCCTCTGAAGTTCAGACTGAATTGCTTCACTAGCAGCTTCAGATTCGGTGTCAATGTCTTCTTGAACAGGTTCCAACTCTGGTAGTTCTTCTTCTTCCTGTATAGGATTATTTTGTTGTTCAGATGGTGTTGGTGTGTCGGCAATCTCTAGAGATTGTGGAGAGGGGTGTGAACCTAAGATGAAAGCCAATACAGCGTTGGGATCGTCCGTCTCCGACATCATTTTGCTAAGCATTCGATGGTCATCAAAAGTCGTGGTATCTTTTTCGACCAAAGATCGCAATGAATGTGGTGTGCTCCACACATCGAGCCAGAACATCTGACTCAAAAACAAAAAGCATGCTTAACGACAGTTATTAGATTGAAGCTGCTATTCAATATGGTGCATCTTAAGTAGACTGCACTGCATCAAGCAGTGAAAGACTTCTACAATAAGTTGGTACAATTGTGGCCACAATCGTTGCTGCTATGAAGTCGGCAGAAATCCACTAAGCTTAATTAATTCATTAGTTTTTGGCTTGATATCCAGTTCAGTCTAACCCCATTTCACTTGATTTCTCTGGATATGGTGACTCGAGTCGTTCGTTGGCGTCTGTGAACACTAGGCCATCTGCTAATGAAAACGTAGCGCGTTGCAGCTTGCTGTCCACTATTCCTCGTCATGGAAACCACTCCATATGAATGGCTCGCCACCAGCAGCTACGTTTACAGCGCCATCGACCTCGACCGGCTCCATCTTTTCGTGTTGCCTTAGCGTTGTTTTACGTTGGTTTTAGCGACTTTGAACATGATTTTAGTGTGCGGCGAAAGTGCCACTAAAACAGATGCCAATACATTTTTCTAGTTATTTAGGTTGATCCTCCGTCTCCACCGCAAGAAAACAGCCATCTTCAGTGGATTTAACCACCTGATGGGCGCTCTTTAGACACAGAAATATGGGTGTCATGTCGCTGCTGGCGAGTAAACAGCCACTTTCGTTTCCTTCTGTCACTCTTCCTCTCCCTCTACAGGGCGTAAGTGGCAAGCGCCTCGTGTGTCTAAACGCGAAATCCTCCAGCGACGAAGGAAGCGCTCCTCGTCGCTTTAGGCTACTTCCAACTTCCGTCTCTATAACCTGATTAAGTGGTTCGAAACTGTACAATGGCAAGTGGACAATCGGTGTTTAAAGGCGCGCTGGGCTGGGACGACTGGATCTGGTGGGTCGTCATTGGTGCCATCGCCCTCATCATCCTGCTGCTGCTCGTGTGCTGCTGCGTTTGTATGCAGAGAGCCAAGCGTAAAGGTCACGAGGAGGCGCTCGCTGCAGTGCAAGCTCGGCAGCGGTTAACACAAGAACGGGAACACGCCGAGCAACAGCAACAGCAGCAGCGCTACCAACAAGCCAATTTCGCTAACAACCCGAACCCGAACGGGTATCAACCTCCAGGATACGCTTACTCTAAGCCCGTTGCCGTGCCGCTCGCCCCTCCACCTAACCGGAAAAACCTCGGCCCGCAAGTTGTTGCGAACGGTTACGCTTCTTCGGACAGTAACTCTTCACCGTACCATAACCAGCAGTTCGCCAAACCGTACCCCGCACTTCCGGGTCAACCCGCAGGTCAAAACCCGGGTCAAGGTCGACAGTCTCCTGGTCCACAACAAGCGTACAAGGCCCCATCCAAGTGGTACAAACCCGATCCCCAATCGGCACAGAACCGGAGTCCATTAAGCCATGGGTACGAAAACAATATGCCCCGTCTCAGTAATCAAGGCAGCTCCAGTATTGGGTATGAACATCAGACCAGCTCTCAATACCCAGACAGTATGCGTTACGAAGACCCTTACCCAGTAGGAGGAGGTCCCGAGGGGGTCCCATTCATGTCTGTGACGTCTCCATCGGCCTCTAAGAGCCTCAAACAGAACAGAAAACGCGGTGTGAAACTCCAGAATTCTTCAGCTCTAACAGTGAACAGGGTCAGATCCCAGCGCCTGTGGTGGTCCCAAGATACACTCGAGCTCCTCCAAGTCCTTCAGAGGCGAGAGCGAGCGCAGGATCAGGTTCAGGAGCTTCAGGAGGCACTTTACAAGCTAGAATTGATGCTCTACGCTCTGCTGATAGCAACGATATGGTGCATTCCAGGATCAGCGTGGTGCCTAGTAGTGCGGCTGAATCAGGACGATCGGAAGGAGGACTCAGCACACTTCAGATACCTAGAACTCTGCACCAACAGGAGTCCTATGCGTCGACACCAGCAAGACGATCTGGAGTGTTGGCGGGCAGTGTCTTGTCGCCAAATTCGTCGGTATTATCGTCGGGAATTTCGTCAGTTAATGACGATCTTGAGAGCGGACGCAGCTTTGAGACGTTCGACCCAAGCACGTTCAATAGCGCCAAGTCTTCGGAAATGAGTGCACACTTGGTAAAGGGCTCATCGAGTCGCTCCATTGGAAGCGACTATTCTCATGGCCAATTTGAAGATGCAGAGCATTTTGGAGATAGTGGACACAAATTCACACGACATGACAGTGGGAAGATCGTGACGCCGGGTAAACCCTCACGAGAGGACAATGTGTCCTTCAACAGTCGGGATTCTGTCGAATTTTAAGCTAAAAGCGACAGAAAAAGCTTCCTGCTGTAGGGAGATGACAAGACAAGAGAAAGTTTGCAGTGCAAGACGTCGCGCTGAAGACTTGTCAGGTCGTACTATAGTTGCACTGCCGTATCTAATGTTACTCTAGTTTTTGAACGAGCCTCGTCTTAGAGTTTGTCGGTTGTTACCACCAGCGAGCGTGCGCTACCTGAGCCTGTAGATAGTGGCGGCAGCACTGCAGCCAGACTGCTAAGCCCTCCGTTGAGTCCAGCGTGACCCATGCCATCTTCAACTGGTCTGTTCATGGTCTGTCTTCGCCCCACGTTATTGCTCGAGTAACTGTTGCTATTGACGCCACCATCATCTCGATTAGCAAACGCCACTGTCTGCTGCAAGAACGTGTCAAATGCTCCACTCGGCTCCATCGACAAAGGGTCAGCGCTCTTGAAAAGGCAAACAAAAAGAAAGTATCAGCCACGGTCTCCGATAATCTCAACTGCCTAAAACTAAAACAAACTCACCGATTCAATGCAGGACACCGTCCTAAACTCGGCAAAGCTTGCAGGTCCTGCAGTTTTTGGTCTATAGTTCCGAGGCAATAGATCCTTTTTCGTGCCGATCACGAGCTTGGGCAGGTTATTTAACGCCGGGAAGTCGCTCTCTTGACCCGTGGACGGCACCACGCAGCCTTTCAGTCTTTGAGTGTTCTCGAGCTCTCTGCTCCAATTGCGAAGGTGCTCTCCCGACTTTTTATTACTTAAGTCATGTATGAAGATAACTCCATGGACGTCATGGTAGAACGCTGCTCGACTGAGTTCATATTTGCGATGACCCCGACGTCCAGGAACTCAACGAAGACTTCGCGTCCCATGGGCCCCAGAGACCGCAAAAGCACGTGGACATCGCACCCAGTCGTCCAGAGTGATTGCGATCTGTCCTGAAAGGTTTCCCCAAGCGAATGAGCACGACAAAGCGTCTGTAGCAACGTCGTCTTCCCCACTCCCGAGTCCCCGATGACCAGGACACGAACGCTTGGTGTCTCCATGGTTAAATCGAAACTATCACCTGAGATAACTGATAATTTGGTTTGTATTATCAGATATCAGAGGGTATTTTCGATTTCAGTATGGGTGTGAGCAGCTCCGATACTTTGAAAGTTGATATTGACGGATTAAGATGGCGGAAGAATGGGCCTATGAAGAAGCCTCGGACGACGAAGCTGCAGATTGCGCAGCGTTTCCTACTGGCGAGTCCTCCGGGGCAGGTCCATGAGGTGCTGCGTGACGTCGCCAAGCTGGTGCCTGCCAGCGTGCTGCCCGACGCGGCGTTGCGTGGCGCCCTCCACGCTTACAACGTCAAGACGAGTCTGCCTGTGGATGTGCCGGATGCTGATTACAAGGCATGTTTTAATGATCTTCCACTCTACTATTGAGTGTGCAATTTAGCTAGTTAAATAGAGTAGATAAATAACCTTTCAATGAGCCTGAGGACGGGATAAACAGCTCTCTAACACATGAGATATGGATTGATGTAGATCTTGATCTGCAAGGAAGGAGAAGTGGACGCCGCGCACTATGTGGACCCCATTGGCAACCGAGTACTGGGGTTTGACCATATCAAACAGCAGATTGTGGCTGAAGATGTGGCTGAACTGCCGGAGGCGCTCGTCACGGACTTTGAGAAGGATCGGTGAGCAAAAGTTCTTCATGCCGCAAGAGCTGTTGGTGCTGAGATGCTGCTTACATGCTGCAATATGCAGAGAAACTAAAGTATTCTGAAGTAGTTTACTAAAACTGGTGCTGTTTATTGTCGCTGTTTGTGTGTAGTCAGGAGGTGCAGAAATCACTGCAGTCGTACTTGCAGTTCGAGTACATGCACGGGTGAGAGTTAGCTGCAATAGTTGCTTGACAATGAGGGATACTTGGATAACGGATGATTTCTTTGGTATTTATATGAAGAGGAACTGCTGGAGTGTATGTGGTGGGCACAAAGCTGGTGGTGAACTTGTGTACGGAGCGTATCAACCTGCGCAACTATTGGGGTGGACGCTGGAAGTCGCGATGGGAATTGGACTTGACTGCTAACCCGGCCAAGGTCATGGGGACCATTGAGCTGCATGTGCATTACTTTGAGAATGGTAACCTTCAGCTGCAGAGCTCCAAGCAAGTGGAGGAGGAAGTGACGATTCACCGTCCCAACGGACTGGGTGACGCCCTGCTGCGCGTCATGAAGGAGGCCGAGGATGACCTACAGACGAACCTTGAAGACATGTACATTAACATGTCGGAGGAAACCTTCAAGGAGATGCGTCGTGTTATGCCTGGTAAGTTATTTTCTGTGTCAACACTAGTGTATTACATTCTCATTATTGTTTCGTGCAGTGACCCAAACGAAGATGGAGTGGAGCTTGCATGCGCATCGCACGGCCAAGGACCTTGCACGCAAGTAAAAGAGAAAAATGTTTTGCAACTACAACGTTGAAATCTCGCGAACTTAGACGAGAACAAAAACGGAAAGAAAAGTGAGTAAAGCGCAACATGCTTGAAGGGTTGGTGCGTTGATTATATTTTGTTTGTTATAAGTTTGAGCACTATCCGCTGAGCTCAAGCGCTTCCAGCAGTTCGTTTTCGCCCGTCTGGAAGTTGGCAAGTTGCCATGACAACTTCCAAATGTGCACAACACCATTAGCGTCGCCTGCAGCTAGAAAGTTTCTCTGTCGTGGGTTGAAGTCCAACGCAAACATAGGCGCAGCGGTCTTGGAAGCTGATGAGGCAGTGTTGTTTGCAGTTTTTCCAGTTTTTCCAGTTGAGGACGAGGACATGGTAGATGTGGTGGTTGGTCCTGCTGAGTCAGATCCAGTGGCGGGATCTTTACCGCTGAGAACGAGTACAGGGCCTACACGGTCGACCTTGAGGTCATAGACGTACACGTTACCATCCTCGCAGGCAGCAGCAAAAACCATCGGACGTGTACGGGACCACTCAGCAGCGTAGAGATATGAAGCTGATGGCGCCACCTCAAGTGCCAACAATGGTTCTCGCTGGAGAGTTGAATACACTCGTGCTGTCCCATCAGCTGATGCCGTGAGGAATAGGCTCTTTCTGAATGGAGAGAAGCTCACATCGTACACGGGAGCTGTATGAGGCTCGAACACGAAGTTCATCGCATTCGGAAAAATCCCGGAGGGGTCCAGTTTAGCTTCGTACACTATGGCTAGCGTCACTTCCTTGCTGCGTTTGGCAGTAGCTCGTGCCTCAACCTGGCGCCGTGCCGCAGGGATCTTCGAAGCTGGCAGTTTGCTCACGAGCCGTGCAGCGGTGGCTGTCCATTTTTCTCGCCTTTAAAGTCCGACGAGCGAACGTTGCCGCCGCCCTTCGCGAAACATCGAGCCACAATGCCACCCTCAGAGCCCACAACGAAAGCACGACTCGCTTTGTCGATGCTGCTGAAGCCCAATGCCTTGCCACCAATCACTGGCGCATGGTTCTCGTCGTTGCTGCTGCTTTTACCACCTCCTCCTTGAGGCAAGTGCATGACGTAGCCCTCGACGGGGAACGCAAGCTTGTCTTTGACTCGCCAGAAGAGAATTTTTCCATCGCCACTGACACTGGCAATCTAAAATGAACAAAGCATGAGCATCAACAAGCACTTAGCTGCAAGACATGCAGCGCCGGCATCTTACGTTGTAATCTGCGCTCTGAATATCATAGACCCAGGCGACTTTGGTGACGGGTTCGCGGTGGAAATAGTCCCCGATACCCGACGAGAGAAAACGGTAGTCGCTCGGTTCGGTATCCCAGACAAAAACCTCACCATTAAAAGACCCAGCAGCTACGATGGCTGGATTCTGCGGGTGGAAGGCCACGCACATGAGCCCGCTCTGTGACAGAAGACAGAAAGTCAAGTTGTTAATCACATGGCATTGATGCATCACTACGGAAGACAATAATGCAAACCCACAGAGGTTTCGAGCACCAGCGAGGGCTTTTGCGGATTTAAATCGCTTTGGAAGACACTCCACAGGCATAACGCAGAGCGGTAATTGCACCACCCCGAGTGATCGAACCGCCCATAAGCTGCAGCGATGACCGAGCCTGTTGCATTCCAGGATACGCCTGTACACGACAATCTTAGAGAAGTTGCACCTCCAGTTCCGTTTGCAGTCGTCGAGCCTTGCTGTGGCTGGAAATATGCGTCATAGTCGAACTGCAGACGGAAAAGCTTGGAGATATCCTTCTCCTCTGACTCCTCCAGGTATTTTTCCAGTCCTAACTCCAAAGGATTAACGAACACAAAATATGTCATAAGGGAGAGCACAAAAGCAGCAGAAGCCTATGAATGTACTCACCGCCGAAGCAAGAGCTGGTTTGTCCGTTCTTGGCCATTTCTCGCAGCATGAGACCACCGACTCGTTGCAAACACCTAAGAACTTGTTTCTGGTCCTCGTCCTGTGTATCAGAGGCTCCATCCTTGCTGGCTTTAGCTTTAGCAGCAGGATGCTGTGCTTGACCAGTCTGTGTGGAACTGGAAGCTGTGGAGTTTTCAGTCTGTGCTTCATCCTCAATCGTCTCGATAGGCACCGTCTGAGCGCACACTTCGGCCGTTTGTTTCGTCCTCTTGGGCTTGAAGCGAGCACTGCCCAATGTCACGTCCTGGAACATAATTATTGATGGCGCTTAGTCTGTCAATAGTGCCTCGCGTCCGTTCACGTTCCTTCATGATCTCGACTAGATACGCTTTTACAGTTACGAGCATTTTAGACCACAGTTTTCGTATCTCTTTGCATGCAGTGAAGTCACAGAGGTGTTTATAATACCGTGAGCAGTGCGTATGGGTATCTGTGCCCAGCCAAAGTTGTAGTCCTCGTAGCCAGCGTCCAGAAGCTAATCTTGTGGACACTGGACGACATGAGTGTAGCCATTTCGTGTTTGCGCGAACACTGTTTGAGACCAATTGGTTTGCGGCTACTTCCGAGACATCACTCGTTGGTTAGCAAGTGATGATATATGGAGTGATTGCAACGGTGCTATCCCATGGTAAGCTCCATTGGTGGTTCCTTTGCTCTTGGTGTTGAGCCTTGCAGGGCGTCTGCCTGCGATTGTTCATCTCCCGGATGGAGCCAATGTGGCTGCTCATTTTGGTACAGAAACGTGTTTAAACGAATGCGCAAACAGCAAGTTTTTGCACCATACAAATGTGGCAATATAACGAGCCTCCCATCCCAACAACTTCCTCCTCTGCCACTTTGGAACGCACCACCGGACCGGCACAGCAAAACACACGAGCACAACCGTCCAAGTAGGGAGGAAACAACATACAAACGAACCGGCATGACGACCGACACAGCTCCACCCATGAACGTCATCGAAAAAATATTGTGCCACCACGCTGTAGGTCTCTCTGAACCACACGTCAGGGTCGGAGACGTACTCTGCGTTAAAGCTGACTGGACAATCGCCAGCGAGCTCACGTTCCAAGCCATGGACACGATGCACGCAGCGATCGGAAGACCACCTCTTCACCGACCCGACCGCTTCTGGTTGGCTTTGGACCACACTGTCGACCCGCGCGTCAACCACCAGCCCAAGCAGCAAGCGCTCATTGAGATGTCCACGAACTTCGCCAAGACTCACGGGCTCACAGACTTCCAGCCCGCCAACACCACCATCATGCACACTGAGTTTGCTCGTAAACGAGCCCAACCCGGTCAAATTGTCATTGGCGCTGACAGTCACACCTGCAGTGCGGGCGGTATGGGTTCGTTTGCCGCTGGTTTGGGTGCTGGCGATGTGGTTATGCCTCTTGTAACGGGTCAAACCTGGTTCAAGGTCCCAGAGGTTTGCTTCATCGAGTTTATCGGAGCCCCGGGTTCGGAATCGGTGGAAAAGATGTGATTCTCCACATTCTGGGAGAGTTAAAACGTAATACTGTCGCTTTCGAGCGTGCAGTTTACTATGGAGGTTCCGGGCTGAAATACCTGTCCGATGATGCTCGGTTTGCAGTGGCCAACATGAGCACCGAGTTTGGTGGCATTGCTGGTGTTTTCCAGGCTGATGCCATCACTCAGCGGGTGCTGGAAGGACGTGACAGCCACTTTGAAGAGGCTTTGTTCTTTGAGCCTGATGAGGGCTGCAACTATGCTGCTCACCATGTCATCAACTTGGCGGATGTCAAGCCGCTCATTGCCCTGTATCCGTCACCTGACAACTGTGTCAGTGTGCACGAGAAGATCGGGATGCAGTTGGATGGCTGCTTCATTGGTGCCTGCACCACCACACAGGAGGATCTGATCCTTGGTGCTATGGTGTTGCAACAAGCTATGCTCGAGGGCAAACGCCCATCGGCTAATGGTCAACGTCGGGTGACTCCCGGAAGTCTCGAGATCGTCGACCGCCTCAAGGAACTGGGTCTTGTGCGCATTTACGAGGAGGCAGGTTTCACTGTTGGTGTACCTAGCTGCAGTTTCTGCGTCGGTATTGGTGCCGATGTGGCTGGAGAGGGCGAGGTTTGGTTGTCCAGTCAGAACCGGAACTTCCGCAACCGCATGGGCAAGGGATCGATCGGTAACTTGAGTTCGGCGGCAGTGGTGGCTGCATCCAGCTTTGACATGGAAGTGGTGGACCCCATGCCGTATCTGGAAAAGATCAACAAGGAGGACTTTGACAACTACCGCAACTGGATCGAGCCGGATACCTCGACGCCTTCAGCTCCCAAGGCGGCCAAGTCATACAAGGTTAACGAACCCCAGCCGACGCTGGTCACTGCCAACAGTGCGGAGGAAGCTCAGGTGGCTAAGGAGCAAGTTGCTGTTGCAGCCTTGGAGGCGGCATTGCCCCGAAGTTCAGTGGTAAGGTGCAGCAGTTTGGTGACAACATCGACACGGACGCTGTGATCCCAGCGCAGTTCATGGGCCTGAACAAGTCGTCGCCGCTGTGGCCGAAGGAGTGTGAGACAGAGCTGGATGTGTTGGCTGCCAAGTCTTTTGCGTACGTTCGACCTGAGTTCCCGCAGAAGGTGAGGGATGGCTTCAACATTATTGTGGCTGGCACAGCATTCGGTAGCGGTTCGTCTCGCGAGGAGGCAGCAATCTGCCTCAAGGCGGTGGGTGTGCAGGCAGTCATTGCCAAGTCTTTCGCGTACATTTACGCACGTAACCAGCCCAACAATGCGCTGCTGGGTATTGTTGTGACGGACGAGAAATTTCACGAGCTGGCGAACGAGGGTGAGGAGGTGACGGTGGACCTACGCAACCGAGTGGTGAGCGTCAAGGACCACCAGGTCGCTTTCTCGCTCACGCAGCTGGAGGAGGCCTTCCTCAACGGCGGCGGTCTGAAGACACTCTTCAAGCAGCACAAGGCCGACCTCTTCCGCGCTGCGATGCGCGGCAAGGCGCCTACCCCAATCGCCTCTAGCGGCGTTGGCTGTGGCGACGGCTGCGGTAGCGAGGCGGCTTCGACCCCATCCTGGTAGACATGGCTGGTGGCTTCCTGTAGCAGAGCCCTCAGATAGCAGTAGATATTTGCTTAAACCGATAATCAAATGCATGTCAGTGTTGGACGCATCGATGTAATCGATGCGAAGTATAATCTAGTTCAGTCACCTTTGACTGTAGGCCTTCATAAAATTCTCAAAGAACGGGGAGTTCTTATTCATCACATCGTCCAATTCTTTCTTGACAGCCTTCGGATTGTACTTCAACAACCTATCGATCAGCTTGTTTCTCCGCTGTCATCGCCCTCTCGGCATTTGTCAAGTCCCTGACTACCGATAACTTTGTTTTGGGCAAGACGATGTCTGCTGATCTAAGATCACGAAAGCAGCTTGAAATTCGTAAACAGGTACAGGTATGAGTAGTATGCGGTAGTAAAGAGGCCGCTGGAAGAGCGTGATTACTGGGGGAGGGCTGACAAAATGAGTAATAGGACAGGTTTGACTGGTACATGGTGTCTACCCAGCGTTAGGATAACAACTGCCTCACGGCAGTTCAAGTGGCTACAACAAGGCATAGACGAGTGTGGTTAATCCTATAAGAACTTGCAACTGAATGCCAGCAGCGTCCTACATAATATGTAGGAATCAGCGTTGCTGCTGGTGCGCTGTAAACCTGATTATCATCGTGTCCGGTGACGACTAACGGCAACAGGCCCCCATGGAGGTAACACCAGACAAATACTTGACCTTAATTTATGATGACAGTACCATGTATTTTCACACGCTTTGTGAGGTTCCCAGTGTGGTTGATGAGAGATCTACAGGGCATCAGCAGCGTACACAAGTCCCAGGTCCTGGCGGATCTTGTCCATGATCTTCATGATGCCTACAGACTCAGTGTGCGAATACTCACTCCTTTCAATCTGATTGGAGTGGATAGCATCCATTACAGCTTGAGCTTCATACTGGAAGCCCGAGTGGTGATCACTCGGGTTCGGATATGGGAAGTGCGATGTCTTCTCGTTCAGCTTGCCATCCTCCGTGTAGGTGACCACCGAGATCTTCATGGTTGCATGTGCAGGATCTTGGATCGTTATCAACCTTTAATGCCGGTGATCTTCACTGTCTCACTCATTTTGCGAGTGTGGAGTACTCCACTGTGGCGAAGCGCTGTCCACTATACTCGAGCGTGATGGAATTGTAGATATCCACACCTTCGTCGTTGAGTTTTCCAGCGGACGTCACTTTCTCAGGCTCGAATCCGAACACCATCGTTGCAGTCGCCAGCACGTAAATGCCGATATCTAGTAGACCACCACCACCCAGCTCCTTGTTCCAAATCCGATCATTGTCGGCTTTGAATTGAACACCAAAAGATGAGTGCACGCTATGCACGTCACCAATAACTCCATCGTCGATCTGTTGACACACGAAGCGAACCGCAGGAAAGAACCGCGTCCACATGCCCTCCATGAAGAAGAGCTTCTGCTCTCTCGCCAGAGCGACAATTGTCTCGGCCTCTTTCGCATTCATCGCCATTGGTTTCTCCACCAGCACGTGTTTGCCATGGTTCAGTGCTAGCATTGCGAGCTTACAGTGTGACGGGTGGATCGTGCCAATATACACCACGTCCACCTCCGGGTCAGCACACAGAGCTTCGTACGATCCGTAGGCTTGAGAAATATCTGTGCGTAAAGAAGTTAGCGTATGTCCAACGTTGCGCCATTGAGTGTAGTTTGCGTACCAAGCGACTTGGCGAATGTTTGGGCGTTTTCCAACGAACGAGCAGCGCATGCATGGAAGATGGCAGTTTTCAAGGGCTTCACATTGCTGACAAAAGTACGAGAGATGCGACCGCAGCCAAGGATGCCCCAGCGCAACGGTAGAATTGCTTGTCATTGTCGGAGTGTTTCACGACGCGTTCAAGAATGACGAAACTTTCGTCACAAAGCGCAGTCTCAAGATCTGGTCTGAGTCAGATTTGTTGTCTTTGCTAGTCAACACATCCCGATCAAAGAACAAACTCTCCTTCTAAAAAGAAAATGTATCATATCAACGTCATGACGAGATACATTCAAATGATTGTGGTTGAGCATCGACAAAGTCTCGTTGACAACGCAGACATGCTTCTTACTCCAAGTCTGCCGGGTAAACCAGACCAATGTCCTTACGGATCTTGTCCATGATGCTCATGATACCCAGCGATTCATCCAGCGAGTACTCGTCACTTTCCAGCTGCTTGGACTGAATCGCCTTCGTCACTGTTTCTCCCTCGTAGAGGAATCCAGAGTAGCCGGAATCAGGTGTGGGCCATGGGAACGTAGATGTTTCCCACTCTTCTTTTCGGGCCCGGTACTCCGAATTATGGAGATCTCCATCGCTAGATGAGCAAGCGTGTGAATGTGAATGCGGCCGGTGGTTCCAGAGATCGTGACGGTCTCATTCATTTGCACTAGCATCGAGTACTCGATCGAGGCGAAACGGAGACCACTGTACTGCAGAGTCACTGAGTTGTGGATGTCGACACCGCCATCGTTAAGTGTTCCAGCCGACGTTACTTTCTCGGGTTTCGTACCGAACACCATCGTTGCGAACGCGAGAGGGTAGATGCCGATATCTAGCAACCCACCGCCTCCCAGTTCGTTCTGCCACAAACGCGCTTCATCCTCCGGGAACGGGTATCCGATCTCGGCGTGCACATGGCGAACTTCACCAATCTCGTTGTCTGCGAGGAGCTTGCGCACGAAGCGGATGGACGGGAAAAAGCGCGTCCACATGCCTTCCATCAAAAACAACTTCTTCTCCCGTGCCAGCGCAATCAACGACGCCGACTGCTTGGCATTCATGGCCATGGGTTTTTCCACCAGCACGTGTTTGCCATGGTTCAAAGCCAGCGTCGCGTGCTCGCAATGCCACGGATGAAGCGTACCAATGTACACGACGTCCACCTGAGGATCTGCACACAGCGCCTCGTACGAGTCGTAGGCATGGGCGATACCTATCGATTGCAGACACGGAAGAAGATTTTGTGAGGTCAAGTTTAAACAGTTGAAGTCAGTGCATTACAACGAACCGTGAGTGTCGGCGAATTGTTGCGCATTTTCGAGCGATCTCGCCGCACAGGCCTGGAAAGTCACGGTGTTGAGGGGTTTGATGGCTCCAGCGAAGGCGTGCGAGATGCGGCCGCAGCCGAGGAAGCCCCAACGGAGAGGGGAGGTGGTCATGTCTGCGAGTCGGTCAGGTAGGAATGTGAGTGGGATTGAAAGAAGTGTGCGGTGCAGCGTAAACGATTGAGGTTGTAATCAAGTAACGGTTGATTGCGTGGTTGAAGCTGCTGGGAATCAACTCAGACGACGGGATCATAGTGACAAATTCCTTTGGATGGACATCTGAGTCTAGAATGCCCAATCCTGACGTCATGAAATCTGATCAAATCGACCTTCACTCACGCCATCAAGGAGTTACGAGCCCATTTCGCAGTCATTTCGCCACTCGATCACCTATATCATTGGCTAAAATAAATTAACACCAATCATTTCAAACCACGCGCTTGATACGGTAACTTCAGCTTCAGATATCACTTGTACTTTTTGCCGCTTGACGTCGCTACTCGTACAATATTCCGCTATGACTCTCCGTTGGGGCTTCCTCGGCTGCGGTCGCATTTCCGCCGACTTTGTGAGCGCCATGAAGTCTCTCGATGGCGTCACCTTCCAAGCGTGTGCTGCTCGGTCGCTCTCCAGTGCTGAGGAATTCGCTAAAGCTCATGGTACATAACCCCACTACTCCCGATAGCATTGCTATTATTATTGTTATACTTATTGCAATATTATTGTAGGGATCACCAAGGCCTATGACTCGTACGAAGCTCTGTGCTCGGACCCAGACGTGGACGTGGTGTATGTGGGTACTCTCCACCCGTGGCACTATGAGCACACGACTCTGGCCTTGAACCACGGCAAGCACGTGCTGGTGGAGAAGCCTATGGCTATGAACGTGAAACAAGCTGCTGCTGCCATCGCTCTGGCGAAGGAGAAGCAGCTCTTCCTTATGGAAGGCATGTGGACGCGCTTTTCCCTGCAATTCGCCACGTCCGCCAATTATTGGCGGATAAGGAGATCGGAGAAGTGCACCATGTGCACGCCTCTTTGGTTGTCTAATGGACGCTGACAATGCCCGGATGTGGCACAATAAATTGGGAGGTGGAGGTTTACTGACCTCGGTATTTACCCTCTTGCCTTTGTTACTATGGTCTTCGGTGCTAAACCGGAGAAGGTGACGTCGGCTGGTAAGCTGAATGATGGAGGAGTTGATGTGTACAACTCGGTCACGCTGGAGTACAGTGACTCTCGCTTCGCTACGATGCAGTACACAATGTTGGCGAATTTGGATGAGACGGTGACTATTGAGGGCAGTAAGGGACTCATCCATCTCCCGGCCTCCGCCCATACGGCGACGGAGGTGAAACTCATTAAGTACTTGCAGGATGGCACGCGGAAGGAAACCAAGTCGTTGTTCCCGTGGCCCACACCTGCTCCTGGAGCTACCTTTAACTATGGCGGATCGGAAGGTTTCCGCTATGAAGTGGAGGCAGTGATGAAGGCGATCCAGAACAAGCAGCTGGAGGCGCAGGAGTATCCGCTGGATGAGTCGTTGCAGATCATGACCATTATGGACAAGATTCGCAAGGATGTGGGCCTGTCTACCCTGCGGACTCCGAGTAGGTTAACTCCTCGTTTGTCAGTCCAGATCGGCGATTCGGATTCAGATTTGTTGCTGGATGCTGAAATTCAATGTTGTCGAGCTTTTGAGAACTCGAAAAGAAGAGCATTTATTTTCTTGGGCAATGTTACTTGAGATGATGGAACTATTGTGCATCATCGATAATTAGATATTTGGTGCATGCAATGCTCCGTTACGGTGCACATGAAATGACGGCACGAAAGCCGGTAGGACAATTGCTAGTAAGTACTGCAAGTAGTAGTTAGGTCGATTCTGCATGTGCACTAGTACGCAAGTTCAACCACGAATCAATGCACTACGAACATTGTACTGCGCTCCCTAAAATTTGGGTCGATGCACGTGTCTTTCGACCATGAGCACAATTTTTTCACGCCTCGATACGAAACTATGGGTGGTAATGCGCAAGTGCCGCTACGATGGGGTTTATCGGTTGTGGCAAGATCGCCAACGATTTTGTCAACGCCATGAAAGCCATGCCTGCTGAAACGACAATGTTGTCTGCATGCGCTGCTCGGTCACTCGAAATGGCCACGAAGTTTGCCAGTACACACGGTGCGATAGACGGAGATCGCATACCTTTTGCTCACCATTCACTAATTTGGTTTTTGTCATTACTTTGCCTTAGGATTTACGCGTGCATACGGGTCCTATGAGGAGGTATGTGCCGACCCGGAAGTGGATGTGGTGTACATCGGTACAATCCATCTCGTGCACTTTGAACACATCACGCTGGCGCTGAATCACGGCAAGCACGTGCTCGTGGAGAAACCCATGACGATGAATGCGAAGCAAACGGCGTCAGTGATCGCATTGGCAGAGACTAAAAACTTGTTTCTCTTGGAAGGTATGAAAGACACGCGGCGTAACATATTCCTGATATCGACACAAGAAGCTAACCACACTTTTTGTGCTGACGTGCATTATCCAGGTGTATGGACTCGATTCTTCCCTTCCATCAAGTTTGTACGAGAGCTTTTAGCAGATGGACGAATTGGTGATGTCCATCATGTCCACAGCTACTTTGGTGGCGCTTACTTGGATTCGAAGACAGAATCAAACTTCCGTAGTTCTTCGGGTGATGGCGGTCTTATCGGTATTGGCATCTACCCGCTTTCCTTCATTACAATGGTATTCGGCACCAAGCCACGGAAGGTCACTGCTACCGGCAAGCTTAGCGAGGGTGGCGCCGACGTGTACGGCTCAGCGACGCTGGAATTCGATGGAAATTGCTTTGGCACCATCGACTATACATGCTTGGCAGAAATGGGCAACTCGGTTACGATCACTGGTAGAAAAGGCAAGATTCACCTACCATCGCCTGCGCATTCCGCCATAGAGGTCGTTGTCACGGAATTCCTCGAAGATGGTACGAAACAAGAGACAGCGACGCAATTTTCATGGCCAACGCCTTCATGCAACATTTCCACCCCGTTTAATTACCCGGGGTCAGAAGCTTTGCTTTACGAGGCAGAAGTAGTCACCAAGGCGATCCGAAGCGGTCAGCGACAGTGCAAGGAGTATCCGCTAGAGGAATCGCTGGCGATTGCGAAGATCATGGATGAGGTCCGCGAGCGCATCGGAGTAGTCTACGCAGCTGACAAGATACTTTAAACCGTAGCAGTTGACAAGTTCAACCACGATCATAGCACTACATTTAATGAGGCTGCATGAATCGAATGAGCAGTGCGAACGGCTCCTGCAAGCGGGATTCATAGCCACACTTGTCATTTCACCCTCCGTTGGGGAAGTTAATACAGAGACCAACATGGGGATTAGCTCGCAAACCCCACTACGCTGGGGGTTTATTGGCTGTGGCAAGATCGCCAACGACTTTGTCAACGTCCTGAATGGCATGCCCAGTGCCTCGACGAACTTATCTGCATGTGCGGCTCGGTCTTTAGAAAGCGCTGAAAGGTTTGCCAATACCCATGGTACGTTTAAGAGCAATGCTATTCCATCTAATGTCGAGATTCATTAACTTATGTGCATGTTCATCCTTGCTGAATGTTATAGGAATCAAGCACGCGTACGGGTCCTATGAGGAGGTATGTGCCGACCCGGAAGTGGATGTGGTGTACATCGGTACAATCCATCTCGTGCACTTTGAACACATCACGCTGGCGCTGAATCACGGCAAGCACGTGCTCGTGGAGAAACCCATGACGATGAATGCGAAGCAAACGGCGTCAGTGATCGCATTGGCAGAGACTAAAAACTTGTTTCTCTTGGAAGGTATGAAAGACACGCGGCGTAACATATTCCTGATATCGACACAAGAAGCTAACCACACTTTTTGTGCTGACGTGCATTATCCAGGTGTATGGACTCGATTCTTCCCTTCCATCAAGTTTGTACGAGAGCTTTTAGCAGATGGACGAATTGGTGATGTCCATCACATCCATGCCTGTTTAGGCATGGGGAACATAAGTTCAGAGACTGTGGCGAAGTTTTCCAGTTTGTCGGGTGACGGAGTGCTACTTAGCACCGGCATCTATCCTTTGTCCTTCGTGACGATGGCATTTGGTACCAACCCGGAGAAAATCACCGGCGCCGGAAAACTTAGTGAGGGTGGTGCAGATATATACGGGTCCGCAAACCTCGAGTTCGATGGGAACCGCTTTGGCACCGTTGACTTCACTTGGCTGGCAGACATCGGCAACTCAGTTACGATCACCGGTAGCAAAGGCAGAATCCACCTCCCATCGCCTGCGCACTGCGCTAAAGAGGTTGTCGTCACGGAATTCCTCGAAAATGGCGCGAAACAAGAGAAGACAACGACGTTCCCGTTGCCAGAACCTGCACCCAGAATTGCCACGCCGTTTAACTATCCAGGGTCGGAAGGTTTTTCTACGAAGCCGAGGCAGTCACCAAGGCGATTCGAAATGGTCAACGGCAGTGTGTGGAGTATCCATTGGAAGAATCGTTGGGAATGGCGAAGATCATGGATGAGATCCGTAAGAGCATCGGTGTGGTGTATGCAGCCGATGCATAGGTTTAAGACTCGCATTCCAAGGCTGTCACTGTTACTACGGGTAGGCAATCTTGTGGTGAGGCCTGAACGTGACGGTGTGTGATGTATTGGTTTTATATATCTATTGCGGTTCCACTGCGTCAAAGCTCGTAAGCACTATTTACTTGAACTACATGTATGGGAACTCGGGACGTTAAGCTAGGTTTATCGAGTATTTCAAGGCGAATTTCAACGCGGTGAGGAAGCAATCATCATTGACCTGATAGTGGACGCTAGAATTAGCAAAGTCTGAACGAAGTTCCATAATAACAACCATTAACACTCGGGAATCTAGGAGCCTTTAAAAGGCCACGCATTGTTGAACTTACCGTCGTTAAATGGACAATTTGCCTTGATGAAGGACACTGTGTTCAATACCTTCCGCGCTTCATCCATCATCTGCTCCATCTCCTTTGCTTGTGAGAGCGCATTTCTTGTGGTCACGAGTTCCAACGAGACCACGTCGTCGAAGATGACACCACCAGTTGCTGTTCGCTCACTTGATGCAATTTAGAACGACGGCGATGAGGGCGAAACGTATTCGCCCGGCCTCAAAACGACTGATTCAAACGACAGTCAGGACGAAGAACGAGTCCACGATACCGCTTTCATGAAGCTCTTGAGAAATGATAAAATCCGGAATACTAAGGATAAGCTCCACCCGAACGATCTACTCTCTAAACTGTCGAGAGATAGCAACGAGCGCTTAAGCATTTTTGAGAAATAGACCAAGAAGGGAAATCGCCAGAGAGTATCCTCGCAAAAATTAGCACTGCTGATGAGCAGCTTGGTCAACATCTTGTCCAAGAAGAATACAAGAAGTTTAGAAATCAATCCTAAACAATACACAGTGAGAGGACGAATACATGTAGATATTTGTTTTATCCTGAAGATGAACATGATAACTCGATCCTGGAAAAAGGCCCCTGTTGGTTTGCGTCAGATGTCTGCTTGTTTTATAGTAAAGAGGGAAACTACCTAGTTACTGCACGCCTGTGATGGTGGTGGTGGAGGGGAGGTCAGAGGTTCCTCACGTATAGAGTCCCGATATCGCTTGCTCTTGCAAGAGAACTAGTAAATGGTTCACTATACGTACGTTGATGGCAATCTTGACCACAGGCAGGATTTAAGGACGAAATCACCCAGACGTGCTATCATTTAAAAATCGCTTTAGTTTTAAACGAGTCGCTCTCTGCTGGACGGCTTCTGGTCTTCAAACTTGACATCACAGGTGTGAGATCTTCAATATGATATCCAAGCACACTCCTGTTTAATGATTGAGAATATCGACCGAGAGATTCGGCATTAGATCAGTCTTCATTTTTCACCAAGGCAAAACAGTGAGCATCCTTCTCTTCTCGAGTTCCAGATCGCGAACAGGGATGGCCAAGCAGTTTAAAACCATGCTGATTGTGACGGTGGCAGCCTTCATCACTGTTTCGGCTGCGCAGGACACGAGGATATTCACGGGAGCGATCATGTGGAATACAACCACCCCATCGTCAGTAGTAATACTTAGCACATTACGCCGGCAGTTTTTTCTTAGCATCTTTTACAAGGAGAATAGGTTTAATCGCTACTAATACCCAACTGGTGTTTCTAACCAGACAACCAATCCAAGACCACAGACACATTGAATCTTGTCATCACACTTGCATCCACCGAGATATGTACTAAGATACTTGTCATAGCTTGTTCCAGCAGGAACATAGTTGCTAATATCAAGCATCTTCATGTCCGAAGTAGCAATGCACACGTAGCTTGGATTCTTGATAACAGATTTGATGTTCGTCGTATCAATGACGGAGAATAGGTCGCTCTTAATCAAGTTGATATCGTATCTACCAGAGTTGAACCCCAACACTGGTACCTGATCGACCTGTTGCTTGACTCTGCCATAATCAGACCTCTCCTTCCCGAAGGAAATTGTTTTATGGAAATCGAAGAAAGTAGCATAATCTCCATCCTTGATCCAGTTATCAACGTCATTCATTGAGTACTTCTTTCCAAGCTTTAATCCAGGGATCTCCATACCACTAAAGCCGTGAGCTTTGATAATCTTCTTGAGAAGTGGCTCATACTTTCGAACATTGTACTCCTGAATCTTCAAGCCGACTTCGCTAATGTAATCAAACATATCTTTTAGCAAAGCTTTCGGCTCATCATTTACGAAGCATCTTACTTCCCCGGAGAGACTATCAGCTACTGATACCGAAACAGGAATGTGTTCATTCGTAAAGACTGTACTTTCACCGTGCTGGATACCCGTCGGCTTAAGTATGGCCTCAAAATCATACACGATGAAGTGATCCATGTAGTGATCCATATGTTTAATAGAGTATTTCGTTAGCATTGATTTGATGGAGTTCTGAGGTGGCCTGTAGATAGTTGGCTCAGCTGGAAAACTCTCAATATTGACAAGCTCACATTGATTCCGCTTATGATTCTTAAGCTTGTCAGCGCTAACGAAGACCATTTCACACTTAGAGCATAGGTATTTGCTTTGAAGCATATCGATGCTCTTAATGTACAGAGTGTGGTTCTCATGAGATAAGATGGCCATGGATTCAAACTCCTTGTCCGAGCGACGAATGCATTCATTTTTCCCGAATCCACATCCATTGTATAAACACTGATAGCGAGCCGGAAGCAGTCCTCAAGCTCATCGAATTGTAGTAGGTCAATAGGCTTAAAACTTCGAAATAGACTCAGAGTATAGTTAATACCCTTGAAAGCACAGTATCGCTTGAATACCTCCTTCACTTGAGCCTGGATTCTACGAGGATCCTTCTGAGGGTCTTTTAGCAAATGCCATGCAATGCAATGGAAGACGCATTTGTTGTTCGTCTTGGGAAAGTTGATGACATGCTTGTTTTCACGAATGACCTTGGGAATGACAGCTTTGCTATCACCAAGAACATGGTTGCGATGGTAGATGAAAATCTTAAAACCAGTAATCACCTTGACCTTGTATCCAGAGCTGGGGTAGTTAAGCTTGTTAGCCAGCTCCATAGACCTGATTTCTGAAATAATTTTCTTTCGAATATCAGCTTTACTATTGACCGCAACAGGAGTATTAAATACGTAGGTATTACCTAGATTCGGGTGAAAGTACCTGGTTTCATTCTTATCGCTGAGACTAATCAGGTCGTAGCCGAGAGCAACATTCACCTTGAACGCATTCGTTTGCGTCAAGAGAACGTGCTCAAGCTTGTCATAGAACTCCGATGGCTGGATACCCTCGTATAAATGAGACTCCATATGCTGACCGCTATAAAAACGATACTTGGGGTCGGTCTTATAGTCCTTGGATATGCTCTTCACCAAGTCTTTGATAAACCAGCTTTTGATTGCGCGGGCGACTAATGTTGCTCACATAAACCAGCTTATCGGTTTTACCTCGGACCTTGACGCGATAATCGGTACCCCATCGGATTACATCAATATTTAAGCGCTTTAATCCTTCACGTTCGTAAGGCAGCATATTTGCTATATATTTGTAGCTATATTATTCTCGTGGAGATGACTTTATAATTATTGGATGTTGTATCAGGATTGACTTTATATCATGGTCTAATAGAAAGTTTTTGAATTTTAATTAATTAATTAATTAATTGAGGTGCTTGACTTTATGTGAGAAAAACAAAACAAAATAATTAGTTAAGTTCGTTTTCAGGGTGAGGTTCGCTTTCGCTTGTATTAGGTTCGTTTTTGGTTTCCGCTTGCGAGTCCGAATCTGATCTATTCTTATCGTCATATTCTTTTGATAGCCTAAGCGAGCTTCACGTGTGCGCTAGCGCTTCTGCGCCTCTTTGATGCGCATTTTGTTAGCCAGGTATTTCTCGGGAGAGTACGTCATCTTTGTATATAACTAACTTTATATTTATTGGGATAAAAAATATAAGAGTAGATAAAACGCTAAAACAGAATGATCTTGGGTGAAAGAAAGGTTTGGTTCGTTTTTGGGTGTTAATTGTAGCGAAAAATGCGTTACTTGAACACGCAAGATCATGGATGTGCTCGCTTACGAGACTGCGTTCGACTCCGACGCGAGTTTCGACTCGGATTACCCTGCTGCAACTCGCGTAGCTTCCTGTTCGAGCTTTGCTGCTTCTTCAAGCTCCACCACATCGTGTAAAGCTTCATCTGCGGTTGGCCGAGATGTTGGATTTTCCTGCACTAACCGCATTAAAAAGCCGATCTTTCACCGCTTTCGTCCCATCCCACATCACTTGTCTCCACCAGGTATCCGACGGCCCACATATCAACAGCAGTTGCGTGAGTACCACCTTTGACACAAATCTCTGAGCGTGTTCTTCTTTGCTCCAGTGGTCGCCGCTAGGATAGGTCTGCGGACTACTGGCTGAATCAGTAAAATCAATCAAAAACCACGTGTCACAATCGCGTCGTTTGATCACATTGGACCAGCGGATGTCTCGATGGATCCACGACACACGATGGAGCACCACGAGAGCCTCAAGAACGTTCCGGAGAGCGATAAACAACTCCAATAAGTCGGATGGGCTGTTCGAAATCCCACAAGGTTCAAGCATTATCATCCTTTTTGAAACAGGGTGGACAACCACTCTGTTTCTAGCATACACTGTATGCATGTATGAGGAAGTGTAAGTCTTAACTTAGATTTACTATAGAAATACACGACAACGTGTGTTTCTAATACAAAGCAAAGACACTATTTGATAGAAAATTGAAAACTGTATTTATGTCGGCTCGCCGCGTGGCGGGCCTCTTAGCAGACCTAGCTAAAAGAATATCTAATTGCATGGTGAGGGCTATGGTTGTCCCTCACGTGTTGCACCTATATGCATGCGCCTTATTGGTCGAAGGGTACCTCTTTCTACCAATAGTAGCGCCCTAAGCGCCCGCCACTAATAACCAATCAGTGGCAGATCGAAATGATTGTAATCCTGTATGTGGTCCACACACACAGGCAGCCTGCTTCATATGTATACAGCCTATCCGCAATCCCTGCCGGATAGCTATACATATACATATCTATACTTGTGTAGCCCTGCTACACTTTTAGCCTGCTTCAACTGCTTCATGCGATCGACATTATGTACTTCGGCAGTCTTCAGCACATCGTAGAGAACCGCCAGGTGATCAAGACTCGCGGCATTGGGGAAAATCTTCTTAACGAGCGTTGGGTACAGTCGAACCTCAACACCGCCGGAACGTTTAAAGATCTGGTATTCACTCTTAGCAGAATCTGGACAAGCTTCACTAATAGCGGTAAATAGCAGACACAAGTTCAAAAGCGCGAGCACAAAGCGGAAACGATCTGATCCGCGCTCCAAGTCAAACCTTCCGATGCAGACGCTCATGGCGTTGGACGACATGCCGGTGTCGCGAACTAGAGCAAATAAGTCGCTCTTGTAGCCCGACGCAGCATAGGCAAACAGGTATGACACTATTCCATATATCCACACCAGCTTATGACAGAGCTCTTCACGAGGCACTCTGATGTCGACACCAGGTTCTTTCTCCGCACCACAAAAGACGCAAATATCATGCAGCAGAAACAAGAAATCAGGACGCAGCCTCTTTGTTGAAGAGTTCTTGCTTGAATCCCGATTGAAGCGTGCGGAGATAAGCACAAAATCAAGCAAGGCTCGAGTCATTGTATCCCAAAATCAAATGAAGGAACTTTCTGTGTCTCCACTTCTCAGCGGATCCAGCATATTCGCTATCTTCTTTTTGATCTTCTCGCACGAAGCACCAGTGTCAGTCGTAAACAATTTCTCTTGGTCATTCTTATCAAGAAACATGGACCAAGCGGAAAGCACCATGCTCTCCATCGGGATCTTCACAGGGGGTGCCTGTTTGATAAATTCTTCCAGCGATGCAACAGGTGGCAATGAGTGAAGCTTAACTTCGTTGCTGAGAAAACCCTCCAACCATTCGGCAGAGCAATCTTGACGTGTCGCTTCCGTGCGGGTCGTCCCTACTGGAGGCACCACTAGCACGTGAACAGGGGTCTTTTGGCCTTAACAAGTTCCTTCGTGACTGGAAACCGCACGTCTTCCTTCGATAAGCCAGCCATGTTGAGTGGCGCCCCCACAACGTCCAACTCCTCGAGGCCACTGGTGTCCGCCAATCCGCCCTGCTCTTCAGCTTCCGTCAGCCACGGACCGCGGCCCTTGTCTTTCTTCGCTAGGAAGAGCTGCAGGTCCTTTGCGTCGCACGTGATTGTCGCTGCGTTCTTCGCCTTGATCTCGTCCTTCAGGAGAGCCACCGTCCAGTTCTCGTCAATGACGACAGTGACTGTGCTACCATCTCGGATGTTCGCGCAGTTTAGCAGCACCATCTTTCCTCGACGCGACGGAATCTCGAATTAGAGAAAAGAAGGGAGGGAAATGTTGCAATCGTACTTAATCCGAAACAATTGTGTGGTCACATAGGTTGCAGGAACTGATATAAAGGTTAATCCTTCTCAGACCTAGTTAATATGCTTTAGATGACTCCTAACGCTCTGAAGTTATGGATTGGTTGTCTGGTTAGAAACACTAGCTGGGTATTAGAAACGGTTAAACCTACTCTCCTTGTAAAAGATGCTAAGAAAAAAAACTGCCGGCATAATGTGCTAAGTATTACTACTATCGTCAGTATCAGCGGAGATTGATACCGGGAGTGACAGTGCAGACGGCGGTATGATCACTGTTGGTGATCTTGCCCATTCCCTTGATGACGAAGAGTCGACTAAGGAGAACGTGCGGTGCTTTCGAAGCCTTTTCAACCCGCTAAAATGCATCAAAGTGTAGCTTTGCTGTGCGGACGATCGCAAAGAAAGCGTCTTGAATCTCGAATCGCGATCGATGATGAATCTTTCTTCCCTGTTAGAAGGCACAAAGGAATTCCCTAGCTATCGGACTGTTGATGTGCCGCAATTCACTCAACATTCCTCTCTCGTACCGAGGTCCTTATTTGAAATTTGTTGTGATACCACAACTTTATCTTTACAAATGGTATACAATAACATCTAGAACGACGAATGTCTCGCCCGTGATGCATCACACAGGCAAGTTCAGGCGTATTTCTCAACAGCCTCCTCTTCAACTACCCGACAAGTGTAAACACCCATAAATTGCCTCTGGTTGCGCGACATTCGTCCTCCGTTCGACATTATCATCTTACTCGCTGCTTCCTCAGTGGTTAGAGATGGCAATGCCATTTCAACGTTGAGAGGCATGTGCGTCGAGAGCTTGGAAAATCACACACTCCAACAAACTGTTGGATCCGGGTCGGCTTCATTAAATGTGACGAGCAAGAGTGCCGCAGAACTGAAGGAGAAAGTAGACTGGAACTTTTATAGCTGCTTGCGCATAGCGATTACTTAAGTTCTAATGTTATCTACAACACGAGAAATCCGATTCAGAGAACGTCGACGAGTTATAACATACTGAATAACAATATTTTCCATAGCTCTAATGAGTGTAGCTATCCCGTAAAGCAAACAACAACTACAGAGGTGCACAATATTCAAGACGCTACTATTTAAACAAGTTCATTTCGGGGTCACGGAATTCCCTCCGTTGACGCCACAACAATGGGATCACACAATACCAAACTGTTCCATTTGACACCCATAAATCATTCTTGATTGCCCTCTGATGAGCATTACCACCATATATCGACCACCGATTTTGGATAGCAACTTCAGCAGACACCGTCGTGGGTGGCAGCCTTGTGGTCATAATCGCTGCCAGTATTTCTCCATTGCCAGCTCTTCGCTCTCCTCCAGTTACAACGACCCTCACTTCTCAATTTCCCAGCAACAGCTAAAGCCCTTAACACTCCCAAGACACCCTTCTCAACATGCGTGTTGTGCTCGCCATCGCCATCGCCTTCATCACTACCCTCCCGGCTAAAAACGTCAACGCCACTGTTGCTTTGCGTGGCGTGGACAACGTCGTTGGGTCGGAGACTCGGCAACTCGCCGAAATGAGTGGATCGGGATCGACGTCGATTGACGTGGTCGACGGCAGCAAAACCAGCCTGGAGGAGTTGGGCAACAAGAACACGTACGGCAAGCAAAAGAAGGTTTGCCAGTTCAACAATTGCTGGTGGGTCGACCTCTAACTGACTCTACAAGCAGAGTTGGGAATCAAGTGTATAGTGAAGTAAGTCGTAAAATGCACTTGGTTGTTATGTGTCAACAAAAAGAAAATGAAGTTGCAGTTCACTCCAACTTGCCCACTGTCAATTGTCTACCATGAGGGGCCAAATCATTTTATGCGATCTTATTTTTAGAAACAACTTACCGTTTTCTTCTACTAAGTCCGTTTCCCTCCCTTGTCCAAAGTCTAATAATAGTTCAAATCTAACAAAACGCGACGCTGCGTGCCGCATATAACGTGCGCTGTCTGCTCCGCTCACTTCCGCTTCGCTCTTCAAGGCCTCAGTCTAGAGCTGCGTCTGTCTCTTCAGCGCAGTTAGACTAAACTTGATCTTGCGATTCGACTGGTGTCACTCCCCCTCCAACTTCCGTCTGGAAACCCTTAATAAAAAATAGTAAACTATGAAGTGGCTCCGCTCTGCTGAGATGGAGTATATCTCCCTCATTGTGAACGAAGATGCGGCCCATGACTGCGTGCAGAAGCTCGGAGACCTGGGCGTCTTAGAATTCACCGATCTGAACCCGGAGCTCACGCCGTTCCAGCGGCGCTACGTCAACTACGTCAAGCGCTGCGACGAGATGGAAAGGAAGCTCCGGTACTTTGAAGTGGAGCTAACCAAGTTCAATATTTCGCCCAAGCCTGCAGGGTCCATTGACCAGTTCTTGGCTGGGAATGCGGACATCCGCTACGGGTCCCAGGACACAGCCACGCGGGCGCTGGATACCATGGAAAGACTGCTGGAAGACAAGGAACAGGAGCTACTACAGCTCAATTCTATGCACGAAAAGCTCACGAGGGAGTATAATGAACGCAAAGAACTGCAGGAAATTATCTCGAGGGCTGGAGAGTTCTTTGAGATTGAGAGTGAGTAGTTTTTGTTGCTGCTGCTGCTGTTGTTGTTGCTGTTGGAGATATTGACGACTTTTGCTTTTTAGTTCCGGAGGTACAAGTGCGTCGGACTTCCAGAACGGGATCGCGTTCTGGAGGATACAGTTTTGTGGATTCCTTGAGTGGGACTGGAGAAGATGCGGCGTCGCTACGCTTCCGTAACGTGACGGGTGTGGTGCCTGCAGATGAAAGACTCAAGTTTGAGCGGATGGTTTTCCGTACAACTCGCGGCAACTGCTTCACGCGGTTCTCGCCGATTGAAGAGCCGTTGGTAGACCCTACGAATGGTCAGCCGGTCACGAAGCACGCATTCGTCATCTTCTTCCAGTCGACTTTCATTGAGACCAAGCTGCGTAAGATCTGTGACGCTTTCCACGCGCGGTTGTACTCGCTGCCGTCCATGGATGACCGGGCTGCTATTGCTCATTTGATTCAGAGCAATGCAGGTGAACTGAACCAGAGCAGCCACATCTTGCGTCGTAACCGTGAGAGTTGTGTTCTACTGTGCCGCGACCTGGCGGAGACCCTCGAATCCTGGAAGTGGTCTGTGCTGCAGGAGAAGGCAACATACCACGCGCTTAACATGTTCCGTGCTGATGTGAGTGGCATGCTGCGCGCTGAAGGCTGGGTCATCAAGGAAGCACTGTCTAGCGTGCGTCGCGCAGTGACCCGTGCACACACGGCCGCTGACGACAAGTCGATGCCATCGTTGGTGGATACCGTGGCCAAGCCGTGGCCTGCACCGCCAACGTACTTCGAAACCAACAAGTTCACGGATGCATTCCAGTCCTTCGTGGAGACGTACGGTTGCCCTCGTTATCGTGAGGTGAATCCGTCAGTGTTCACGGCTGTGACGTTCCCGTTCCTATTCGGTGTCATGTATGGCGATATCGGACATGGCTTCTGTGTGCTGCTGTTCGGTTTGTATCTTATCCTAACAGAGCGCCGCCTCGAACAACCAGGTTTGGGTGAAATGGCCGCGTCAATTTATGGTGGACGGTACATGCTGTTCATGATGGGTGCGTTCGCCATCTATGCAGGTATCATTTACAACGACTTCTTCTCGCTGCCGCTGAACCTGTTTGGTTCCAAGTTTGCTTATCCAGACTGCTTAGAATCTCACGACCGTGAAGCGAAGTGCGTAGCCGAGTACATGATCGACGGCAAGACGACATACGTAAATGCCACTGACGTCTCGAGTGGTGCAAACGTGTACGCCATGGGCCTGGACCCAATCTGGAAGACGTCTGAGAACGAGCTTCTTTTCTTCAACTCGTTCAAGATGAAAGTCTCGGTGATCTTTGGCATTGTGCAGATGACCTTCGGCATCTTCCTCAAGGGCTGGAACAACCTTTACTTCCGCGATTACTCAACTTTCCTGTTCGAATTCGTGCCTCAGATCGTGTTCGCCTGCTCCTTGTTTGTTTACATGATCATTCTGATCGTGATGAAGTGGAGCATTGACTGGACCGAGCGCATGAAGCACGAGGTGTGCCCGTACAACTATGCGGGTGAACACACTGGCTGCCGTCCGCCATCGCTTGTGAATACGTTGATTAACATTGCTCTGGCGCCCGGCAATGTTGTGGACCCGCTATACGAGGGCCAGCTCGAGACTCAGCAGACATTGTTGTTCATGGGATTCATGTCCGTGCCGGCCATGCTGCTCATCAAACCAATTTACCTGAAGTTCCAGCACGACCGCTCTGCTCCGCCCACGAGCCACCACGTAGACTTTGATGATGAAGCTGAGGAACGCTTGGTATCGCACCACCACGGCAACAGTGGCGGTGGTCACGGTGGCCACGGCGAGGAGTTTGAATTTGGCGAAGTGGTCATTCACCAAGGTATTGAGACCATTGAGTTTGTGCTGGGAATGGTCTCGAACACAGCATCGTACCTGCGTCTGTGGGCCTTGAGTCTGGCCCACTCGGAACTCGCCACAGTCTTCTGGGAGAAGACGATGCTTTCCACGATCAACAGCGACTCGTTCATCGCCATTTTCATCGGCTTCGCAGTGTTCGCAGCCACGACGTTTGGCGTCATTCTGGCCATGGATGTGCTGGAGTGCTTCTTGCACGCGCTACGTCTACACTGGGTGGAGTTCCAGAACAAGTTCTACAAGGCTGATGGCTACAAGTTCCACCCCTTCTCATTCAAGCAGACGATCAAGGACTCACAGCAAGTCTAGACACGAAGTTGAAGAGTAGGCCCTGAAAGCAAGTCCAAGCTAAAAACCTTCGATCACTGGTACGTCGGTGGACAATCAAAGACGAGAGAAAAAGAGGAAGTGCAGATGCTGCGAGGTATAAGCAAGAGAGAGCAGGTCTGCAGTGCATATGGAAGCTTTGTCTTCCCTTTTATAATAGGACTTTGCTGGCTTTTGATCTGGCGTTTGCCTGCAAGGTAAACGTCTTCTACTATCTTTTGAGGCAGCAATGTGTAGCATCATGTGCCCTCCGTCTCACTGGTGTTTTACTTGGTCGCTTTGGACGCCTTCTTCTCCACCTCACTGCAGACAAAACACACAAGATACAACCGGCTTATTCGTTTGTGTATCTGTAGCATAGTCCTCTGTCTAGCAGGGTAGCATACATTTGTTGGTACTGTTTGCGCAGACTGCTACTGGCGCTCAGATCCTTGATCCGGTTGAGGGCCTTGCTGTCAGCGTACAGGTAGCCAGTTCCTCCACCCACGAGTAGTCCACCGACGACAATGGTTGCTTGGATATGTCTTGGGAACGGGCCTAGTGCTGTACATGTAAAATGTTGAGTTTAAAATTGACGGAAGGTGTATGATTGGAATGTGTCATTATTGCGTACTTGTAACGGCGGCCATTGCCGCAGTGCCGATGGCTCCACCGATACCCGTGTACTGCTCGATGTCGTTCCGTCGTCGGTCCCACCAGATCTTCTCCTCTAGCGTCAGACGCTGCTGCTGACGGGAAGCGGAGGAAGTGCTCATGGTCTCAAGTCTCAAAGTGTTGTGTGTGTGTTTATGACGCGAGTGGAATGTGAGGCTGAAATTGACAATCGGCCTATGACCGATGAATTTAACGCCCTATTTAAAACAAAATAATAAATTTATTTTAAAAATCCTAGTCTTTTTGTTTATTAAATATTTAAGGAAACATCCAACCAGCTCATTCAAATGGTGCTGCTTGAGTTAACGTGGACGAAACTCGCTACACACACCTGTATATGTCTTGATAGCTCCCAACTTGAGTTTCAGAGGAAAATGCCGCAACCGTCGAGAGCACTCTGACGTGCCACCAACTGGTGCGAAAAATTTTCGCCCGTGAATTGAGTCAACAAACTGACACCATGATGAGGAGGACCCCGAGTCACCTCCAAGCCGTCAACTCCGACACCACGAAATGCTATGTGTGCGTTCAGTAACATTGCATTTGAGTGTCTTAGTGCTCAGTGGAAAAATTGATTCGCCGCAACCGCAAGGTGGTCATCATTTCAGTCTGGCAAAATGAGTGATTCAGCTTTCGATTCCAATGAATTGAATGCGATGGGAAGAAGTATAGAAGTAAAATGATCAATAAATTAAGTGGTGATCAACTAGCCCATACGTCTTGCGCTAGGTTAACGTTGTAGTGTGGTTGAGGAAGATGCTTCAACTGCGGTTCCTTGTAAACTCCTGCCCCGTGTGGCGCTTCTGGATCTTGTTTTGTACCGATAGAGGTGTGCGGGGCGTGCGAGGGATGCATGCCGTTGGTGTCACCAACGTGGACGGTGCAGGAGTTGAGTTAATCTGGTTCGGATTGGTAGAGTACATCTTCATGAGGAAGTCCATAGACTCGTCAAAGTCCGGGACAGTCGCTTTACCTTCGGCTGCGTTGGCTTCCCACGATGACGGGTAAGCAGAGTTACCGATGAAAGCATTCGAGATAGTGGACGTGCTCAGTTGGCTGAATGCAGCACTTGGAACGACATTCGAGCTCGACATAGCATCAGAAATGTACTGCAGGCGCTGCTGCTGTGGGCTGTGGTGTGCTGAGACCGACGTTGTAGATGAGAGCCCTGTATTCGTGCCCATGGTTGTTAGAGGTGCAGTCACCATGTGATTGGTCATGACGACTGCTACTGGCGTAGGCATGGACGTGTACCCTAAAGCTCCGGGTGGGGCGAGTGGTGATAGATGCGTTGATGAACATTAGAGTAGTGGGAAACAGTTCCTCCGGGGTATCCCATGATGCCCATCCCGACAGACATCGGCGGGGTCTGCAGCGTACCATTTCGGTTGCGCAGGCCACGCATGCGGCGCGCCATCTTCTCACGGTATTTCTGGGCGTGTGTCTGTGTTTGACGCACCGTACGCGTAGCTACAATTTCAGCAATAGCCTTCCACGGGCCCTTCGGATATGTCTCCATCGCGTGCAAGAAGCGCTCGTGCTCTGCCTTGGTCCAGGTACCTGATGCCTTCACTACTTCACCGTTCGCATCCAGTTGCTGTTGCTCTCTGTCCAGCGATTCCGCTACTCGGACAGTGCCATCCTTGACGATCAGTAAATCCTTGCGGTCCAGCTCGAAATCGGACGACATGGACAGCCGCAGATCATCGTATTCATCGTGCACGTCCGCGGTGACTCCATATCGCCCTTGGTTTTGTTGTCGGTACTGTCAAATTTGGGGTCGTTGGGGTGCTCTTGATGCCGCGCGGTCATTGTGTTTCTTCGTGTTTATTTAGCAAGTGTGTTACTTCGAAAGTGACTGGGTGGGTGTCAGCTGACTCGTTGACGTTTGTCAGTAGTGGTCGTTTGGGGTGGTAGATGTGGTAGATGTGGTTCCTACCGATGCCTGCGAGACGAAAGTGTCAGGCCGATCGGTGTGTCTGGTAGTCGCGTCGGCAACTGATATTAGCAGGTTGGATTCTACAACCGCGTCGATCTCTGAAGGTCTGGTCCTCCAGTGGTCAAATTTGAGAATGAATGAGCTGGTGCCTTCACCTCCTGTCTGCTCCTCTCGGCTTTGTCTGGTTGCCCCTCGTGATACACTATGGCGGGCCGGGCGGACTGCGTGACTGACTGTTTGAGCGTCAGCAGGTGGCAGGTCTACCTGTTTGCACTGTCTCTGCTTGCTTCGACCAACCAACAGCTCTCTGCATCGAGATGGACTGAGGAATTCGATGCGAGTCGGGCAGAGAAAGCACTCCACACTCGAGCCCACCAAAAGCCGAGAAAGAGGAGGAAACCTCGTCCGTACGAAAATCCAGCGTAGACTTGCATGCGTAACGTGAGTTCGTCTTCCCGGAGCTGTTGGGCCACGCATCCTCGCACCGGGCCGGGGCCGGGCCAGTCACAACCGACAGCAACGTCAAAGCAGAGCCTGAAGCACGCAATTCGCTGAACCAGAGCACAGCGCGCCATCCATGACTGTCCTCAAAACACGATGGCGCCACCATCTGATCTTGAGGCGTTGCACCGACTGTCAACGTTGGACCTCGTCACAAGTCACAGAGTGCTTTGTCGCAAAAACGGAACATATTACATCAAACTCGTATTTTCATTGGCTGTAATTGATGTTCGAAAAGGCGATGAAACGGTTTTCAGCGAATAGAAATCAAAAATGTAACGTCTGAAGTTACGATCTTCGACATGGATCGTCGACGTCCAGATCACGTGACACCGGGACAGGCGACGACATAAGCATGCTAAATCTAAGGTATTATGCCAAAAAATAGTTATTAATTATGCGTTGACTCACCATCGAACGCACAAGTGACTCGTAATATGCACTAGTAAAGGTATGCTACTCGCTAGGTCTGTCACGCTGCGCACGCCTATGTACATTTCGGATCCCACAGACGTCAAACAGACTGAAGGGGTAGTGACATTGCCGCTTGCTCGGAGCAGCTATCGCTGCGCCTGACTTGCTGGGCACCGACTATCAAAGGCAAGAGTGCACTTTGCTGTGTGATCGCGAGCAGAAAGTCAAGCGCCAGCTACTGTACTCTAAACGCTAGAAACTTGGGGCACTTGTCCGAAAAGACCAAGATGTTTCTACTTACGTTGTTGTTTTTTGTTTTTTTACTTACACGCTGCAGATCGCGATGCCGCAGCTGGTTGCTCCAGCTGGAGACTCTCTCTCTCTGCTGCTGTATTTGCCCCAACTGGGGCAAATCCTTGCCTCCTGCTGCTGGAATGAAAGATGCGGAGACCGGACGTCCCACATGACGGCTCAAAACGAGCCCGTACACCTCAACGATCGGAACAAACCGACATCAACAACGGCAATTGTTCCCCATCGCCCCTGCACAACAGCTTGGTCAACATGCGATGCCTGCGATCGACCGTGTGGTGTTGACTAACAAAAGTGGGAGGTACACATCTTTTGTGTCACGCGTGTCAAACTAGTTGACCCCTCGCCGTACCACCCCCATGGCCGTGGCACGACCGAAAGCCCAGCAAATTTGCAGGACAGGTCCCTTCTTCCTCCAATTCGAGCGAGCATTGGAGAAGCGCGACAGCAACGGCCTAGTCTATAGCATTCGCATGATATTCTCGGGGCGCTATCGACGAACGTCGAAGTGACTTTCGGCTTCCCACGCGGAGTTTGCAACATGAAGCGGGAAGACGTCGCGAATGCGCGACGAAAGCGCTGGACTCGACATCTTTAGTGAACGGGCAGCGAATGCACGTTTGTGACTAACGATCTATGGTTCCTTGGTCGGACCATCAGCTCATGTTGCAGGCATACCCTCTGCCGACAATTCCGTCGCTACTTTCCTCGTCGCGGCATTGAGACATGATAGGTATTTAGCTTTGCTACCGGCAATAGTTAGTGTTAAACTACCGGAAAAAGTCTCACATGAGCCAGTTCACTCCAAGAAACGCTAGTCAATGATCCGTCACTCACCCACAAGAGCCGGAATTGACCACAATCGATGCGGGGCCGAACTTCTTAAACCGTCTAAGTTGAAGTGGCCGTCTTATTCACTAGTTTAAGAGTGCAACGGCCTCTATGCACTGACAGATCAATCACTTTCACCATCGCGCCTGACCAGCGGGGATCTTTTTACGTTGCCTTCGTCTCACTGCTAGTTCAAAAGACAACTTGCGTGTTTCCGCATTTCCCATCACCACGCAGCAACGAGTGCAGCCAGTCCTTTACGAGTATCAATTGTCGGGAATGGTTCGGAGCACTGACGTTGGTCTGGAGCCGGTCACTGCGCTGACAGCCGACGAATCACGAAAATTTTCACGTCGTGAAGCGCTTGCTTCGCATGCGGAGGACCAGCATCTGTTCCTGCTTTCGGGGCGGATTTCTCGGTGGAAAGCCAGTCAATCTGCTCGCACGAAAAGGCTCGCGACAATAGCTCAAAGAACTGATACTCCATCGGGTTACGCGAGCGATGTGCCATTAGCACCAGCGTCTCGGGCGAAGTAGCCAGAGCCTCCAACGATTTCACAAGTGGTACGTAGCCTTCCGGGTCGTACACGACGTCGGACAGCACGAGCACGTCCGCATGAGATGGGAGATCGCGTGGAGGCTCTCCCCAAGGATGCGCTTTCGCCACCGGGAGCACAACAGCATCTCCTTTAGCAAAGCTCTGTGAAGTACTTGCTCCATCCTGCTCTAGACCAGGAAAGTTCAACGCGATGTTGTACGCCAGCAACGGATAACCTCCTATGCACATCCGGCCATCACCATAGCAAAACGAAAAGATGAGCACTTGGGAACAACAATCTCATGAATAGAGTATGGATCACCCTGCCGCAACTCGGTTCTTGCTTGCGTACCTCCATATCGGTTAGGGTCACATGAGCTCCGAGCATCGCACAGAAGATACCAACAAGCCCCAGGCCGCTACCAAGCTCGATCACTTGCTTTCCAGCAAGCAACTCCCTCCTTGTGGATAAGTAGCGTGTCAAGACAAGGCACGAGTCCCACAGCTTACCTCAATCCCTGAGCAACAGCAACAGTCACACACATAGGTCACGCAGGCACGAGTACACCATTAGCTTTCGCATCGCATCGCTGATAACTAGCCTAGAATTTCGAATCATAACATGCTTATCAAAAGATACATACCGAGGTTTCCGGGCGACTCTGCAAGAATGATGTCGTGCTGCAGTCCCTCCATAGCAACGGCCCGGCAGCAATGTACGCCTAAGTCCCCAGGATTTCCCTCTTGTAGCTCGTTACCAGCAGATGCGACAGTAAACGGTAACGACACTACAGGAAACAAATTCCACGCTGCCTCGGACAACTCGTGCGTTCGGATTTCAAGTGCCATTGGGTTTGACACTTCTGTCTGACCTGAGCCATCAACCATTGCGATAGCCACACGAAAGCTCATCTTGCCTCGGTTGTTCAATGTCAACTTGCCATCCGGGTCGGATCTACCCGCATCACCATCATCCGACGGGTTTAATGGGCCCTGGAACACTAATTTGTACCTCCCGTCGGTGTTATTGCGTAGCGAGCATTGCAAATAAATATGCTCTCCACTTTTCACATAATCCCGTCGGAAAAGCCCAAATTCGTTGCCAATATTGACAGTCACATCAAAGAATAAGTCCAACGGAACTTGAGACGGCAGTAAGCATCTGACACAAAGTATTTGAGTTAAGTGTTAAAAGTGCCCACCCTTTAAAAAATCATTGTCACTTCTCACCCGAAATTTATGCGAAGCTGCTGCTTGTCATGCACCATTTTGCCCATTTGCTTGACCTCGGCAGCTGCAACTTCGCGATCCTTGGCAATATTTTTGCGAAGTCGACGCCGTGCAGCCACACAGTACTGAAAAACTTTTGGGGTATTTTTTTCACCCCTATCCAGCACACTCTCCACCAATTGAAGAGCCACTTCGAAGCGCTCTAAATTCTCCAATGCCACGAGTTTGCGTAGCATTGCCTTCTCATTCTTCGGGTTGTGTTGCAATGCTAGCGTCGCATCTAACAAAAACCATAATACAGTTAGCATTTATAATCTGTATTATATATATTAGTAAACGCACCGCATAAAGCGGCGGCGAAATCTCGTTCCTGGATGGCAGTCTGAGCCCGGTTCGCATACATTAGCGAGGATGTCAGAGCCTTCCACGAGGCCGAATCGGCAGTATCAGGGGCAGAATTCGATGCATATCCGTCTGATGAGGTCAGCAACTTGATCGCCTGCGTATACATCGCCCGTGCAGCAACGTAGCGGCCCTCCGCGTAAAGTGCATTGCCTTCGTCCTGCAGTGCCTTCACTTGTCCTGTCATTTTTTCAGTATGATACAGTAAATAGAGGTTGATAATGATTTGCGAAAAAGGTTTTCTTTCAATCACGTTGGGTCTACGTTTTGTATAATAACTACTATTTTTCAACTGCACTGATTACTTAGTTAATGTTCGTACCTAGCACAATATAGTACAGCTAGCAGGCTCCCTCTGCGGCCGGTGATGCAATTGGGGTCGTCTTGAAATGCTGGGATGAAATACCGTCGTCGTCATTATTGGGAGACACAGACTATTACATATGCGAAAAGACTCTCGAAGTACGATACACTATACATGGAGAGAAGGAGGTGACCGACGCTGAGGGCGCCATCACGAACGAGCTCCCATGACGACCTGGCTCTATGCGAAGAACCCCAATGGAAGAACTTTTGACGCACGGCGATTCAACAGCTCTTCCACTGTGATGAACTAGTTGGTGAACAGCTCAAGGCAGTGAACACTATAGCACGAATCGTAGTCGGGCTGGACGCAAATGACCTGCTGCAACGATCTGTGCGCGGTTTTCACTTATTGCAGCATGCTTTTCGAGAGGATTTAGCCAAGAGCATAAAGTAGATCTATCAACGTCATCCTTAACGAAACATACCTTCCATATAGCCGTACGCTTAACGTATAATAGTAAGTTACCCCTCGAAGACGTCGGGAGACGTGTCTATCAAAGTTTGTGTGTGTTGGAGTTTTCGTAACGAGAGTTGCAGAAGGCCAGGAATTTGTACTTATTATCTGTAGTGCTATTTACCCAAGGAGACAGCGGGACAGCGGTGGGTCCCAGTGCGTTCATTTGAGCAATAGCATTTCGTAGCGAAAGTAAACCCTGTTCCATTACACTGTGTTATGGCTAAGGCATCTGGTAACCTTTGTCCTGGAAATACCTTCTATAGTTGCTAGATATCTTCTCAAGCAGCATGCTGTCTGCAGATTTAAATGTGTCGGCAAGCGTACTAGGCAGTAGTATATACTGGTAGTTTTTCTTAGCATTATTTATTAATGAGAATAGGGATAAGCCCTCTCGATAGCGGCAGAGTCCAATAAGGCGTCCGTTGCAGCTAACGCACAGCATTCTTTTTCTTCGCGTCGAGGGTAGAGCTATGTTCTGGTGGAATTGACTACACTTGGTTTTTGTAAAGTATTTTTACTGAAATAATATCGATTCTGTCCATACATGAAAGCTTTTTATCGTGATAGCGCTTTCTAAGTTTTTCTTGTTTTCATTGCCTAACTAAACAACCTCGCCCGTGGTTTTTCTCGACGAAGTTTCCTCTCATTCCAGAATGGTGACACTCATCTGCGCGTTCTCCGTCGAAGTTGGCAAGAGCAAGTTGGTGGATCTCTTGAAGGACGCGATCAAGGCGATGAAACCACACGCGACCAAGTGTGACGCACATGAACTGCAGCTCTTCCTGACCAAGAAAGGCGATGCGTGGCTGTCAGATGACGACTCAGCTGCGCTGCAACTGGAGAAAGGGGAGATCCACGAAGACGTTCAGGAGGTGATCGATGGAGAGCAGATGAGGGCAACATGGACAATGAATGATATGCTGGTATCCAACAACATGACTTAGGTGGCATACCCCAAAAGGGAGGCAAATTCACATGCTGGTGGTGGGCAGGATCGCAGGCTGATGTGACTGCTCTACCCTCAGTTGAAGATCTTGAAGGAATAATCGAGGCACGGGTCAACAAAGTCTTTCAGGACCGAGTAAGAAGTGGTCGGTCTACTCGCTGTCCAATCTCCAAACGGAACACCAAGAGAAAATAGTGAAGCAGATGCGACTCATGGACGACTATATCACTTTTGATGAACCCCTTCCCCACTGGATACGTGTATTCCGTAGTATACCTGGCTGGACGTCCCGGAAGATACAGACAGTCAGCGGGCTAGCTACATGACGTATCTGGAGAAGTATTTCAAGACAGTACTGGACGAAAAGAGACTATTCTGGCTGGATGTCACGACAAACAAGACAGCCTTGTCAATAGTCAACCCTCGATTGCCATTCAGAGTGAGAGGAACGGCTGATGTGCTATTGGTTCATAGCAGATCGATATAACATCGTGAGCCGCTAGCAGGTGTCTGTAGCAGGGTTACACAAGTATAGATATGTATATGTATAACCATCCGGCAGGGATTGCGGATAGACTGTGTACATATGAAGCAGGCTGCCTGTGTGTGTGGACCACATACAGGATTACAATCATTTCGATCTGCCACTGATTGGTTATTAGTGGCGGGCGCTTAGGGGCTACTATTGGTAGAAAGAGGTACCCTTCGACCAATAAGGCGCATGCATATAGGTGCAACACGTGAGGGACAACCATAGCCCTCACCATGCAATTAGATATTCTTTTAGCTAGGTCTGCTAAGAGGCCCGCCACGCGGCGGGCCGACATAACTACAGTTTTCAAATTTCTACCTAAATAGTGTTTTGCTTTGTATTAGAAATACACGTTGTCGTGTATTTCTATAGTAAATCTAAGTAAAGACTTACGCTTCCTCATACACGCATACAATGTATGCTAGAAACAGAGTGGTCGTCCACCCTGTTTCACGTAGCCACTCGCCTTCAGCAGGGCACCGTCCAGTCCTACATGAGCTACAACCTTCCTTCGCGTACACGAAACAGAGGCGATCAGCAGTCCAAGCGTTGTCGCAAACCCTCTCACGCAGGTCACTGAGTGAGTGTTCAGCGGCAACCTGTAATGGGATGACTAAATCCATTACATGAGGTGGTTGTGTGGGACACATCACCTTTGGGTTCATTGTGGGTAACAGTTATCTGTTATGATAACTGTTAAATAACCAATACCTACATGAACTATTTGTAATAGGCACTCTGGTCTATTACATGGACAATATGGTCACAGATTGGTGTGGTACACACACTTCCGTCATGAAGGTGAAGGTGGCGCAAATATGGGTACATATTTGCTCGCATTCACCTTTGGCGCAATCAGTGATTACGCCAAGTGTTCTCTGCACTTCTTTGTGCATGATGATGGTTTCTTCCCTGGGAAAGTGTCTGGTAACAAGGCCGGCGCATCACCTGAGTTCTTGTGGCCAATCACAAGATGCCACGCGGCAGGAAGATTCTTCGAAGGAGAATCTTCAAGTTCAACCTGATTCAACCCAAGGATTTACATTTAACCTCTAGGATCTCTAGTGGTTTTATTCATAGGATTCAGGAACCATAAGCTCATTTTAATTCAGTTGCAATTTTACCTTCAAGCCCACAAGTCGCCTCCCAAGACAAGAGCATCGGCTCACAACTTTGTGAGTCCGTTTGCTCTTCAAGACCGAAGACCCAGCCTAAGCATCCGGCTCGCCTCTGTGCGAGTTCCGTTCGCTTCAGACTTCAGCATCGGCTCGCACTTCTGCGAGGCCGTGCTAAGAACAGCTTCCTCTGTTCGGGTGTTCGGGATCAGGTCAATCAGCTCTTCGCTTTGCGTGAGCAGGTTTGGACTGAGTCCCGTTACACAACCTACTCACGACCCGAGAGCCAATCCACAAAGTTACGCTCATTCAGATACATTCGGTTCCAGCGCCGAATGAAGGTGCACCACGAACGTTGGAGTAACTCGTAATCAACGTCGGCAATCAACTTCTTGCGCAGCCCACGAAAACGACGGAAGTGATCCTTCATCGTGTCCAGCGTGTCCGGAGCCTTCGCCTCAGTCAGATCATACAGCAGCCATGGCATGAGCTCACCGTCCATCACATGTGTATGGTTGCCAAGCATGAGCGCCTGCGTCGCTGCTGGTGCTGGTGCTACCGACGACGTCGCCGTTGTCGAAGTATTCGGGCATGTGGTCACCTGTTCCTCCATCTCGTCGCGTGTCACACCTGTTTGTTTGTGTTGCTCCTGCAATACGCAGGGACTGGTGCTTCGTTGTCGACGGCAGTCCTTCACCAGTTCCCAGATTCTTCGATTGTTCATCACTTGCACTCACGAGCCGTTAGTGCTATTTTTAGAGGGGTGGGTGGGTGGGTGGGGGTGATGTAATGGGCTCTCCCCAGTTACATAAGCAGGTAGTTTTGCTTACAACGATTTGCATAAGTAGGTAGTGTAGCGCACGGCTAGCGTGTGCTGAAGTGTCATTCCCTGATTGGCTGAAAGTGGAGATACAGACCCATTTTACCCAATCAGACTCAGGCCTGCATTTGAGTGGTTCACATGAGGTCAGGGGCAGCCGCCCTGGCCCTAAACTAAAACAGAGTTGATTTTACCCCAGACTTATTACTTGGTCTCAGTATTCTGAGTCCTCTTGCAGCTTCCTCATCGCTACGTGTACGCTAATGACGGACACTCACTTGGCCCGTTACAGTCCCTAACTTACTACCAAATAACTGCAAGGAACAAACCACTTGTGTCCTTCGGGGCAAATTGAACTCTGATTGTAAATCTTACACCTGCAAATATACAAGACCTACTAGGCAAGGGTACAAGCTTCATCTGGGTACATCTTGAACTTGGGCAAAAGGCATCCGTCAAGTTGTTGACTTAAGCGGTATTTGATAAAACGGCATCGTTCGATTGGCTGAGACTTGTGAGATGCCCGTATCCGTCAAGCCATGTTGAAGTTGAGGCACGACTGGAAGGAGGCAATATGTTGATCTTCGATGCGACCTTTGGCATATAGCTGTTGCCGACCGAAGATTGCTTACTCGGGCTGGGTTAAAATGATATCTCAAATAGAGATTCCACAGCTCAGTTCAACCACTCATATCCCAACTTTCTCAGCCTCCGCTCAGACTTCTCAAACTCGGTCGAACTATAATACTTAGATTAGGCTTGGACTGAATCATCTCAGATGTTGGGGTCCGAACTCGGGTCCCGAACGGAGCTGACCCCTGCGACACGTTGCCACAGTTGAATTTTGTGCAGGAACTGGCTCCAGGTCGGGCGTATCTGCCAATCATAGAGTGGTTTGGACTTGGGAGGCGATCTCAGTCAGTCGACTGATGGGCTCAAAATAAAACTTTCTGAGAACCTCATCACAAATCAACCTTGTCAATTGCCCGCTGTGGACGAGCATTCATATGTCGTTTCGAGAGCAGTGGTGCACGGCGAAAAGACTTCCATTGCAACTGGGAATTTATTTGCATGTTGCGTTGGGTTGTGCGTACGTGCACAGATAATTACAACCTCTCTGTCACAGTGCGCGCCGAAACAAACTTATTTCGCACCGCTCATACCACCAACCGCGATCCTCATTCACTGATTTTGTGTGGTCTACCCGATTGTTTGTGGGCCACCGAGGTATTGCCACGAGCAACAACCATTTGCACGGCCCCGATAGACCGCTTTGCTTGCTTGATGATGTCTCGGACACTCAATTTGGCCTTCCGTAGCTCCAAAATTGCTCGTTGCTCGCTGATCGTCAGCTCTTTCCACAGTGACATCGTAATTTTGTTTTTGACTGACCTGCTCTTGCTGCCAAGCGTTCTACATAGTTGGAGCAGCATAACCAACCATTTAAAAGTGAGAATTACGGGCACTGGAAGTCGACATTCTTTTGTACGCGTCGCCCCTACCAGATTCCACCTCTATGGTTATACTTTCTGATTTCTCAGCTGTCACTACAAACATTTCAACTCTGAAAACAGGCCCGACGGGATCGAATTCAATTTTCCACGTCCAGTCAAACGCGAGGTGCGCCACATGATCTCTCACCCAGAGCTGGTGCTGCGCGACTATCCACTCACACACCACAGTGCCGGTGTGTTACACGCCACACTCGCCCGCACGCTCACAATACTTAAGGATCTCCGGCGTGTCGTGCTTCCGGTGTACCCCGATCTCCAGTTTCGTCTGTGTTGGAAACTTCTCCCGACTCGATCCCGCTTCTGGTTTCTTCAGCGACCTTCATCAACGGCCTTGAACTGCAGCTACACTCCATGCGACTCGGTGGAGACTGAACGCCATTTGTTCTTTGACTACCCGCGTGCCACTGCTCTTTGGTATATTCTCGCGGAGGACTGGCGTCCGCTCTTGGAGGATCTCACGTGGGGCCTCTTATGCATTCCGTGTGAACCGACATGGAAGTCTGGTACAGCCACCTACACCCCAGACCTTGTCGTCCTCTGGATGATCACGCTGCACGCCATCTGAACTTCCCGCAACAAACATCAGTTCGAGGGTCAACCACCCCTGGAGGCTTCCAAGGCTATTTATCAGGTGTATTCCACGTTCAGCGCTCATTTCCGCTCGTTACTCCGGTCTGCCAGCTCAACATCCAGCTCGCAGCTACACCAGTATCTCCACCAATCCCCCGGCTCGCGTCTGAATCGCTTCGTCTCCTCACATCCTCGACTCTTCTCGCTTCACCGCCAGGCGTTCTACCTCGATGTCAATGGTAGACTTCAAGCACCACCATCTACCCTCAGCTCCAATCCACCAGATCCTTCAGTTTAAGTCTCACCATCCTTTTATCTCTAGATCGCTAGTGTGTTGCTAGCATTTCGAGAAGTCCTGTTGTCAACTTAGTTGACAAGAGCTAAATTAACACAACCAACGCCTTCTCCTGAAAACAGGCCATAAAACGCATGTTCATTGGCGATTAGTTGTACACTTTGATTTTTTAATTGGATAGTAATCAAGAATTTTGTTGACCGTTTTCAAATGCTCACAAGTTTTTGTCCCGGAATGTACAGTAACTCATGCTTCGAGATCGGGAGGATATATTTGGGGATGGTCACAACTTGCCCGACAAAGTTGCCAGGTGAGCTGGGAATTGTAGCCGTCGGAACGCTGTTTCCTCGTTGGAAAGTTTTGGATCTCGTGCTCTGTTCATGATTCAGAAATTGTTGGCACGGTTTTGTTAAAGTATAACCTGAACTTTTCACTTATCCCTGTACTATAGAGATAAAGAACTCCAGCCCTCCAAATTGTCAAGCTCAATGTTGAGACGGCATATGGTCTGCCGTCGTATCGTGCGGCGAAGACTTTGTGATCCGTCATGCTTTGTTCATGGGAATGGCCTTCCGACACAAAACCCGACTTCATTTCTCAATTCGCCCGCCAACACTCAAGCAGTCCCTCCCGACCTCTCAGTTCACGGTACAAGCTCCGAAAACATGCGGTTGTCCCAACACTTGCTAGCGATTGCTGCGACCCTCGTCCTTGTTAGCGGCAATTCTCTCTCCATGGCCACTGATGTTGATCAGAACATGGCCTTGGAAGTTAAGTCGTCGCATGCGGTCCGTTCGCTTGGAGCGGGCCAGACTGAAGACGACAAGGGGAAAGATTACCTGCGATCTCTCAAGACGACGGCTGAGACGAATGATGGCAACGGTGACGGTGAAGAGGAGAGGGATTCGTTTCCTCTTTCAAGAGTCTCTTCACGAGCTCAGCTACCAAGAAGGCTACAGCAGCAGCAAAGCAGGCGGAGCTTGACAAAATCATCGTGGGCATGAGGAGAGACGGTAACGTGCGTATTGATACCTTCAAGAAATGGGCTGCACTGGGCTTAGACCCGAACAAGCAATTCACCCTGTTTAAAGGAGAATTTAATGAGGATGCTCGAGCAGTCATCAACATGTACAAACAGTTCCTCGGTGAAACCAAATGGGCTCGTATGCAAGTCTAGTCAGTGACTAGTTTCACATGAAAAAAAATGAATGCAAGTCCACAAAAGCAAGTATTTCCCCATTTTCCTACAACAGCAATGAACCGAGCGGCAGCGTGTTGAGTTTGGTTGTGTGGTTCGGTGGCTATTCTCAAGGAAGAGAAGTTCCAGCGTGTGCATACTACGGACAAACGCTTGGTCCTGAAGCTTAACGATATTTGGTGGTAAATGCGGTTGTATCTTGATTGTTGTTGAGCAAACATTAACGATGGTTCAATCTTGCATCAACAGCATCAACAGCATCAAATGGCATATTGTCTCGACCGACGTAAGCATATAACAAGTGCCTACCAAGAGTCCACCACTATCGACGTCGGTGTATTCATAACGGTGAAACCAACAACACATCGAGACTGCTGGGGATGTACGACAACGAGGCTGTCGACCTACATGAGAAAAAGAGGTCTTTGTCCATTAGCAATGTGCCAGGTACATTTTCACAGATTCCTTGATTTAGCATAACCACTTTAGTAGGCACCAATCTAGAAAACCTTTTTTCTAAATTGTTCCTGATCTGATCTAACAAATCCTTTCACTTCGACGTACTCATGGACGAGGACGTTCAGGCGTTGGCGGCATTGCAAGTGTCTGGAGCTTTGGCGGACCATGTGCGACTTCGGAATATGTCCACATGTCCTCATTGTCACCAAGGTTTCCGTAGTGCCTCCCTACAGATCCACACACAACGATGTCGGTCTTTATACCCAAACACTGAGGAAGAGGAAAATGCAGCAGAGGAGAAAGTGGCAAAACCACGTAAAAAGGAAATCCGTCCTCTAGTGGACTTGTACGACTATGAAATATTGTAATTGCTGATGGGTACTATTAAATAATACCTGCGGCACCAAAAACTAAGATATCTCTGTGGCACGAAAACGTAGATGTCTTCGGTTTGTGACGAAACATTTCGAGTCGATTTGTATGGAGAAAATCGTGGCGTTTCCAGAGGAGGAAGGTTGATTTTATTGTAGAACTTGACGAGCTTTACCTTCGTTCTTTTAATTAATGTTGTGATAATTATTGAATGAATTGATGACATCAATTTCAGCGGCGCTGATCGCATCGATGCCGAGTAATTTGGTGCATCGGATGGTCATCAACCTGGTCAAGGAGAGCAAGCGGGTGGGGCTTTAGTGGACAATTTTAAGCCTTCTATTCCTTTTCCCCGGGTAACTTACTTATTTTGGCCTGTAGGTGAAGAAGAAGAATCGAGAAAGTCGAGCTCAGATCGAGACGTTGGAGCGTTCATTGCAGTCCGCCAGACGTGGCGCGGCACTACTGGAGTCTGCACGCGATGGAGAAGCCGCCATGCGTACTCGAATGGGTGAACAACAACACATCGCCCAACGATTGGAGCGTGAACTAGACACTGTTAAAATGGAACTCGCTACGGCAGAAGCGGAGAATCGACAACTTCGTTCAAAGGTCGACAATGCTGAAAGATCCCAGCTTCGTCTCGAGGCGAAGGTGAGCACAATGCTATAGACATTCTCTACAAATATGTTGATTAGACTATAAACTTCGTGTGCTGCGGTTTACAGATAAATTCGTTGAATTCTGAGAAGGACACCCTGAAGAAGGCTACAAAAGAGGCTCAGAGGCGCGAGATGGAGGCGACTCGACAGTTAGCAGTGGCAAGAAGGGTATCGGATACTAGTGCAGCCAGTTCACGACAGACCGCAAGCTCAACTCGTCATACTCCACGAAATCCCCAGGCTAAAAGCCATCAACTTCAACGCCACGGCCAGTCGATCATGGATAAAAGGACTGCCCGACAAATTATGAGTAAAACCTCTCGAACACCTCAGACAGCAAATTACCGGTACCTGTCACTGTACACAAACGTCCGCGTTCAGACGGCTCTAAAATCCCCTTTCCATCATCAATGACCCAGCACCAAAACCAAGCCTCGTCGTTGCCGATATCTAGCACTTGAAGCATAGGATACCTTTAGTCATCTTATATGCTTCGAAGTATTGAATAATCAACGACGGAATGAGCTTGAGAATATAAAATTGGCGACTGACGGTCCCAGGTATTGTGCAGACTCTTGATCATACTTCTTAATGCACCTCCCACATCGATGACAAAGAGTAAACCTTAGATCAAGTCCTCATCCGTTCAGCTGACATTGTGGCATAACTTAAGGAGTACATTCCGTATGCCAGACGCGGAGCTTTATTGGGGTCAAGACCAAATCTCACTTCTTGGTCGCTGTAGGTGGGCAGCAGCGTATTGCACATGGTGAAGCAGCGCCACCTCAAATTGTCTATAATATATGTAGTTCGAGTTGCCGAAACCATGGTGACATACAATTCGAGAGAAGATCAATCCTGAGTGGGAGATGCATTCGTAGTGGATGACTGGAGTGTTGTTTGTTAGCTAATTTGCTGCTTGGCTGTTTGGGTTTCATCGAGAAAAATCGGACAACCTGTATGCTTATGTGGATACAACACCGCTCAAATATCACACACACATTCGTACAATTAGACACCGCTCACTATGAGCGACTCAGCGTTACATTAAATGGAGCATCCATAGTAGTGAGAGTACTTCTTCATACCTGGAAACTCCAGGATTTCATGAGGGTTCAATCGGGACACACAGATGCGTCCAATAGATCCTACCGGTCAACAGTGGCCTCCAATCGGCCATGCTTAGGTCCCATAACGCCTAGGCCTGATGGCAATCGAAACAGTAGAACATTGTTTCTTCTCATGTCCAGCATTGGCGGAAAAATGACGTCTGTTATGACCTCCGTAGAGCCAAGCATTTACTACCCAGCTGAAATGGAAGCTACTGCTTTTTCCCAAAGCTCAGGACGTCCACGTGAATTGGAGACAATATCGCGAAGTGTTACTTTTACTTTGAAAGTGCACACCACCATAGTATTTCATGTAATGTGGCGGCTAAGGAATGAAATACATTTTTACGAAATGCAAACAGTACGACCGAGCGTTCCAAGTTTGATTTGTTCTTTGATCGACATTGTCAACTTATTTACCGACATTCGGAGGAGTTTGGTATTGATGGCGAAGCAGTAGTCAATATCCTCCAACGACTGAGATTTAAGGCTCCATACCATTGACTCTATCGCCGCCTGAGCAAGGAATATGGATCCCATGACTATAGTCATCTACCTGATTGAATTTACATAGCTAGCGAGACGAGTAGTGCTTTTAAGATAGCTAATCAACTTTTCCCTCCTCCTCATACCATCCATGTCGACCAACACAACTAAGCACTGTACTTCCAGATAACATAACTGTCCTCGTCAGCCGCGTCGCATTGACTGTGACGTTGACCTGGCCACGACCGCTGCGACCGCAGGATAACTGGCCACAACACTAATAGGCGTGGACGCATCCAAGTCTTCGTCAAGTAGTTCGTCGGATATCTTGGGCGAGGTCATTCAAAGTTGGGTGCTGGAGACATCGGTGCGAGCTTAGAAGGCGCTGACGCAGTCAGGTCAGAGCGCGATAACAGGCGTGTACAATTCATACTCTCAGGTAATGTGTCGTCGACAAGTAGCATTGAAGTGTGTCGATGGGCTGTCAGATGGTTGTATGTCAGCACTAGAGCTTAAGCAGCAGGGAACGACTCTTCTGCCCAGTGCATACGCCCATCCAGACACAGCCTCGTAGCAATTTTACTTGCGTCGACGTCACATCAGCGGCCTTCCAACGGAAGTGGGCGGTTGTAAGCGTGTGTAGCCGTAGCAAACTTGCGTGGGGAGCCTGTGAAGCATGGCTGCACGTTATTCACGTAGGTGGGTCTAGCGAAGAGCATTCCAGTGAGCTGAGCATGCCTCAACCAGAACGTAATATATATTTCGCCGAGCACAGCGAAGCCGCTAACTGACTCGAACTAATCTCTTCATGAATGGTTAGCGCTGTAGTGAATCAAAGAGCATTGTCCCAAGCACGCTTTCAGCGTGTACACTACAAAGGCAGCAATATATGTTACTGTCATACACGATTCATGATCACTTTGAACTGCGAATCCCCTTGGGTCCACCACCTGGGTAGCTAATAAGTTTCCTCCAGTAGTGCTTTCACAGCATTCGTCGAATCTCCTCACCAGATCCGAGCGACGAATTTACACCGAAGGTGTATCAATAGATAGACACAGTGAAGCTAGTTGCCCAGCGCCAGACGCAGTTTAGTATCATCCTTCCGAAACCATTGCTACTCATTGTAAGGAGGGCTCTAGTGCGGAGGAAGAATACGATGAGATTTACCCAACAACAGGGTGACGGTTGTCTGTGCACGAGCTGGGTGTCTCGCAAACACCCACCTACGTGTTGACGGTAATCCAATTGAAGTCCGTTATCAACGACTCTGAAGGAAATACTGCTCAGCCCCTACAGACCCCATCGTCCACAACGTCATACAAAAAATAGTTCCAACCCAACCTCACAGACAGAAGCCATATCGCCCCACCTCCTTAGAAATGGTCCGGTAGTTAAAGCCTCCCACCACCACCATGAAAACAGCTTGATGCAAGGCGCACTGGTTGTATCTATATTTGAGACCAGCATGATACATTTGAGGATATTCACTGTTTGCTTGCTATGGCTAGCAAGGCTTTTAAGCGAAGCTGAATTGAAGCCGTCAGGCACGAAGTTTTGTCCTCATCTTGGGAGATTTTGGTTAGCATTCACATTGCTCTCCGTGGGTCAGACACTCTTGGCATTGTTTTAGCTCGGCTCTCTCGGTTTTGTGATCGTACAGGTAAGCTTACCAATGCATCCAAATTGTCAAGCTCAATGTTGAGACGGCATATGGTCTGCCGTCGTATCGTGCGGCGAAGACTTTGTGATCCGTCATGTTTTGTTCATGGGAATGGCCTTCCGACACAAAACCCGACTTCATTCTCAATTCGCCCGCCAACACTCAAGCAGTCCCTCCCGACCTCTCAGTTCACGGTACAAGCTCCGAAAACATGCGGTTGTCCCAACACTTGCTAGCGATTGCTGCGACCCTCGTCCTTGTTAGCGGCAATTCTCTCTCCATGGCCACTGATGTTGATCAGAACATGGCCTTGAAGTTAAGTCGTCGCATGCGGTCCGTTCGCTTGGAGCGGGCCAGACTGAAGACGACAAGGGGAAAGATTACCTGCGATCTCTCAAGATGGTACAGAAACGGATGATGACAACACTGAGGAAAGAGACATATTTTCGCCTTCCTCTTTGAAGAAGTTCTTCCTAAGTGCCTGGAAGAAAGCACACCATTATCCGAAATGCATATATATTGAAGTGGGGGTTCTAAGCATTATCTTCTTCTCGTATTCGTAGTCGCTGCTTTGTTTTAATTTACATATCAAATGCAACACCAATCCAACTGAAGATAACAAACCCGGTCCGTGTCGTAACAAGGAAATCCGTGGAAATGTCAGCATTGATGTTAATCGCGAGTATGCGCGTGTATGTAAGCGCTTTATGGTAGGTTCATGGAACGCCTCATCTCTTCCCAGATACGGGCCCCGAGCTTCGGGCGTCTTTTGCGGCGGCTTAGAGGTGATCTTGGGCTTCTCAGCGTCATAGGCAGATTCCATGCTGTCACGGCTGGCCGCGTCCCACTCGAGGAACCCCTTGACAACCGCTGGAACCTCCGACGGCGGTGGTGGAATAGGTCCGTCATAGACCTCAGCAATCAATTTGTCGAAAAGCACACCCTTCCCACGCTGTTTGACCAAAACTCGAGATAAACCTTCAGCATATTGTTTGCCCGTTGCGGGCACTGGAACTGATGCAAAAAGTAGACCCAGTGGTCGTCCCAGTGCACTACCTGCGTACGGATCTCGTACGCGTGAAAAGGAGGGATACCATGGCGGTAGCGGATGGATTGCGAAGCGACGAGGAACATGCGTCGATGCTTGACAGCCTGCCACAAGATGCCATTCGACCTGAACGATAAAATACAGACAGGTGGTGCAGTCAGTATTTGTGTTAGCAGAGGTAGGAGAGGGCTCTCGAAATGAGAGACGCGTACGCAGTGAAGTGCCAGCGTGCAAGCTCCATGCTAAACAGGTACGACGAGTTGTTAAGATGCAAGTTCACGTCGCAGTCCAGGAAACCCGTACGACCTCTCCATATTGCTGGGTAATGTAGCCCAACCAACCCTGGGCGGGGATTTTTGTGCAGTACGCCGTGCACGAGGCCCGAGCTGATGTTCCACAGCATGCGCAGCACCATGGTCTCACCTGTGACAGATTAGATAGGAAACTGAAGTGCGCCTCCAGCCGGTAATTCACGTCAAAAATGACGTGAATGGTTAGCAAATCTTGATGGTCGTGCATGAATCTGACTCTGTGACTCAAGGTGTTCAATGGGGCGAACCTGGTGAACCTACGCAGTTCAATACTTCATCTTCTATCCAAGGGTTTTTACATGTTTATGTGAGCTCGGCTGGCTGAAGAAGCTGCGCAGATGATTATTGTCATCTACTCCTGTTCGAAGGCCACCTTGTACACGTCGTCATAGTAGTCGGCAAAGTGTACATCCAAATCCTTCCGCAGGTACTCTTCTAGTTCCTCAAAGTCGCGCTGGTTGCCAAGCGGCAGAATGAGCGTCTTCACGCCTGACCGCTTGGCTGCGATGGTCTTCTCCTTGATTCCGCCCACAGGCAGAACCTTGCCCACAAGTGACAGCTCTCCCGTCATGGCGAGGTCCGGCTTGACCGTCCTGTAACATAAGCAAAACGTAGTGGCGTTAGCAACCAATAGCAATTAAAAAAGGCAAGACCACTCACTTGTTCATTGCGAGCGAAAGCAGCGCCGTCACCATCGTGCAACCAGCCGACGGTCCGTCCTTGGGCGTTGCTCCTTCCGGCACGTGCAAGTGCACCTCGTTCTCCTCGAAGAACTTGCTCTCTGGGTCAATCTGGTGCATCTTGCTGCGAGCATACGTGTGTGCGATCTTGGTACTTTCCTCCATTACAGAACCCATCTGGCCTGTGGTAATCAAACCCGACCGGTCTGCCTTCGTCTCGACCTTTGTCGTTTCAATATACAGCGACGCACCTCCCATGGCCGTCCAAGCCAGTCCCATCACGACACCAGGGAATTGCTTCTCGAACATACGGTCACTGAATAGAAGGATAGATAATTACACAACATTTAGCACCAAAATGCCAACCAGAATACAACGAGATAACGCACGATAATCATCGCAGGCAGCACTTACGATGTGAAGATCGGCTTGCCCACATATTTTGCCAGCTTGTCTGGTGTGATCAGGAAGCGATCTTCGTCCGATGACACTTCCTCCATGTCCTTCGTCGCAGTGGTTGATTCCCCGGCATCTTGATTTGTGCACCATTCGCGCTCTCGATATCTTCGACAACCTCAAGTGCAACCTTACGGAAGACCTTCTCCACGTGTTTCTCCAGATTTCGGACACCACTCTCACGGCAGTATTGCTTCACAAGCGTCAAGATAGCTTCGTCCGTCAATCCCAGCGATTCTGGTGTCGTCTCTGACTTTTGCAGACCAGTACGCTCTAAGGCCTTGGGTACAAGGTATTCCTTTGCAATAGCCAACTTCTCCGGCGAGTCGTAGCCTGACAGACGCAAGACTTCCATTCGATCAAGCAATGGCCCGGGGATGGTGTCTGTCACATTCGCTGTGCAGATGAAAAGAACACGAGATAGATCAACAGGTACGTCCATGTAGTGGTCCACGAAACCGCTGTTCTGTGAGGGATCCAGAAGCTCTAGCAGGGCCGAAGCAGGGTCGCCTTGGTATCCGCGCCCTAGCTTATCAATTTCATCGATCAAGATCAATGGGTTCGAGCTTTGGGTGGATTTCAGGCACTGAATAATCTTGCCGGGCATGGCACCAACGTACGTGCGGCGGTGACCCTTGATTTCTGCAACATCACTCAGACCACCGACTGAGAAGCGGTAGAATTCGCGGTTCAGCGACCGGGCAATAGACTTTCCAATACTAGTCTTACCCACACCAGGAGGCCCGACGAAACAAATAATTTTACCTTGGACATCTCCCTTCAGCTTGGACACCGCAATAAATTCCAAAATGCGCTCCTTGATATCCTTCAGTCCATAGTGGTCTTCATCAAGGATCTGCTTCGCCTTGGCCAGGTCAAAGTTCTCCTCAGTTGCCTTACCCCACGGCAATTGGGTGAGCCAATCAAGATAGTTACGAGTAACGTTGAACTCGGACGAGTTCTTCTCTAACATAGACATCTTGTTGAGTTCGTCTTCGACAACCTCGTTGACACTCTCCGGGATGCTGCCAGGTTCGAGCTGCGCCAGCCGCTCGCGGTACTTCGTGATCATCGCGTCCTTGTCGTCCTTTTCCATACCAAGCTCTTTCTTGATAGCCTTAAGCTGTTCCATCAGCAAATAGTTGCGCTGGTTCTTCGAGACTTTCTCCTCAACCTGTTCCTTGATCGTCTGCTGCACCTTGCTGAGTTCCAGCTCCTTGGTAATCAGCTCCAATGCCTTCTTCAGACGTGCTTCACAGGACATTTCCTCCATCACCTGCTGTAGCTCCTCTCCATCAGCCGAAGTAACTGATGCAGCAAAATCCGCCAATTTGTACGGGTTGTGAATATCAATCCTCTGTGAGAAGTACTGCATGTGGTCTTTAAACAGAGGGTTCATCTTGACAATCTCCCTCAAAGTCGCCACAATCTCATTCGAGTAAGCTCGAATCAATTTGCTCTTGGGGTCATAACTCGGATTATCCAAGTTGCTGATATTCACACGTAGTGGAGGGCCTTCATCTCGAACGTCATCAATAGCAATACGACGTTGAGATACCATCAGCACCTGTACTGAATTTGCATCAAAAGGCAGCATGTTGTCGATGCGAGCAAAGCTTCCCACGTGGTGAATCTCACTCAGATTCTTCACCAGATCTTCCTGTCCGCCAGTCTTGAGTGGATCTCCACTGGATTTCTTAAGGAACACTCCCACATACTTCTGTCCGCTCTCTTTAAGAGCCATCAACGCTCTGGTAACCTCTGGGTTCGTAATCGTCATGGGCAGCACCACACCAGGGAAGAACGGACGGCGGTGGGCCGGCATGGCCAGGACGTGAGGATATGTGGGAGCTTTATCGCCCTCCCCGACCGTCGCCAGATCATTGTCGATCACCACTTCCACACTGGGGTCTTCGTCTTCTTCCTTGCTTTTGTCTGTGTCTTTAGGCGTCTTGCCGTCGTCTCCATCGCCACTTGAAGTCGAATACAAGGCGGTGAAAAGCTGTGGAGAGCGGAATTCCAAGCCGAAAGGGTTGGATCTGACGCGTTGGGAAGCGACTAAAGGACGGTGGAAACGCAGAGTGTTGGTTGTGTTTGCGGGCACATGTGGACGCGTCAAGGCGAAGCGACGGAGCGCTGCTGTCGCCATGAACGCAGGAGGGAGCACAATGCGGAATGCGGACACGATTTGGTGGGTGGACGATTGCGTAACGTGCAAGATCTTGATTAAAGTATGGTAGTAATCGAGAAGGCGATCGAATGTTTTTCGTGTGTTATCTTGGGAAATGTATAGACACTGAAATGAGGGGAGTTAGTGACTATTTAAGCTTAGCAACTTCAACTTGTAGATAAAAAACTGTAGGTTAGCTAAGCTCGTCGAGATGCTGGAGCGCGTGCTTGAGCTGTTTGAGTTGCGTAAAGTAGTGATCTTTCTCCGTCACTAGTTGTTGATTCTGTG